>PVHP010043598.1:0-14490 GCA_004024765.1 Zapus hudsonius
GGAGGGAGGGAGGGAGAGAGAGAGAGAGAGAGAGAGAGAGAGAGAGAGAGAGAGAGAGAGAACATCCAAGCTTGGCTCCTACATCTATCTTCTAGAAGGCTGGAGGGAGGCAGCCAGCCTGGGGGAGGGGCCGGAAACTGTGGCTCCATCCCATCCCAGAGATCCTGGATGGATCTCAGCAGCCAGGCTGAATTAGGGAAACTGGAGTGCAGGGCCTCCTGGTGGAGGACGAGGTCTGTTTGGGCAGACAGAAACGGCAGTCAGTCAGCCAGAGTTGGCCAGCATTCTCCAGGCTCTGAACATCTGGCTAGGCTGCAGGGAACAGACAAAGGCTTGGCTTGCCTGGGCCTGGGGGGGGGGGCAAGGAGGGGGACTTGGCGGTGCTGTGGTGCAGTTCCCCTCTGCAAACAGCCAGCCAGCCATTAATTAAAGGCCCCAGCCCGACTCACTGGCGACACCTTGCATCAGACTGCTGTGGCCTTGGTGACCAAATCAGGGGATGTGGATGGCACCACTCCCAGACACACAAACACACACAGGCCACATACTTCCCCTGGGACCATCACACCTACAAAGCAGAAGGGCTTGGTGCATCACAGCTCCATAAAGGACCACCCTCAGTCCTAGACACAAATTGAAACAAGCACACAACTCCACACTCCAAGACCAATGTCTACAGACACGCTTCTTTACCAAAAAAGACACGCAGATAATCCACAAACTCAGACACCAGCATACACACCAAGGGGCCTAGATACACTCACACCTAGACACAATCACAGAGATACACAACTCTACACGCCCTGACCTGTGAATCCAGATCGGCTTCTTTGCACGTGGATACAGACACCCCACACACTAGGGGCCTACATGAGCCCACACAGAGACCACTAAGAGACACACAAGCCCACACATACATATGTACATAGATGTACACACGCACAGCAGACAAGGTCACAAATTCCACAAACCCAGTTTGCACATCTCCACAATCGCAATAAAGATGAACAACGCTTGGAGACGGCCGCTCACTTGGCATGCAACACACAGTGGGCATTTTACTGCGCGCACACACTGGCTGACACTCATCCGGGCGCTCCCCGAGGGGCGCGGACGGACACAGCCACCACCTAACACGCAGACGCGCCGCGTGCGCTTACGTGGACGACCGCGCTCCCCCGGCGCCCAAACCGCGCGCAGTGAACCAACCCAGACAGCTCGGCCAGCGCTCTGCCATCCGCGCACGACCTGACCTCACGCCCAACGACACGCCCCGAGGGCTCACCCACCGTGTCCGGCCCGCAGCCACGCACAGCCACGCACCCCAACCAGCGGGTCCCGTCGACGGCCGGTGCCTGCGCGCCGGGGCCTCAGGTCCGCGGGGGCCGCCGGTCTGGCCGCCCGGAGCGCAGGGAGGGAGGGAGGGAGGGGGCGCGGAAGGCACTTCCTGAGCAGCCGGCCAGGGTCCTAAAGAACCCCCAAAGCGCAGGGCCAGAAACCCCGCCCGCCGCCGCCGCCGCCGCCCTGGGCCGGGAGCCGGACCGAGCCAGGGACCCCGGAGCTCGGCCGCCCCCACCCGGGACCGACGCTGGGCGGGGGTGGAGATTCTGGGGAGGAGCTGGAGTGGGGCTGGGGGCCCGCGGAGGGAGGAACAGGCTGGGGCGGGGCGAGGGCGGGACGGAAGGCGGGGGAGGGGAAGCCCGGGGTGGGGGAGGGGAGGGAGCCGGCGGAGCGGCTGGAGGCCGAGGGACGGGAGGAGTCCTGAGGTTGGAGGAGGAGGGTGAAACGAGTGGGTGGGTTCGGGCGGATCCGGGAGGGCCCAGCCCACTTCCCTGCTGCGTCAGCAGCCTCAACAACTGCTGTAATTTATTGAGGGCTGGTCCTGGCTCAAGCAGGCGTTTATGGGGTGCCTCCCGTGTGCCAGGCATGGTGCCCTGGCGTGAGTGAGTAAATCTCAGTTGGGGCCCCACCCTCGAAAAGTTCCCGCGTGTGTGTGAGAAGGGGGGAGGGCTATTTGCCTTGGAACTGTTGGGGGAGGGGTTATTTGCCTTGGGTTCAGCTGGCTGTGAAGTGTGTCTGTCTTGTCCCATTTCATAGATAAGGAAAACTGATGGGAATAATGGGAAGCCTTGATCATTCCTGCAGGTCAGTGTTCAACTAGCCATGAATGAGGCGACTGGGACAGTGGAGCTGGGCTGGGATTTCAGTGCCAGGTAGCTCGGCTTTCTCCCAGGCCAATAGGTGGCTGGCAAGGGCAGAGCTGTGACCCCTGACTTTAAGAATTCCAGGCATATCCCCTAGAGAGCCTGGAGTCTTAACGTTCTCTGTGGGCTTACTTATCCATAGAGTAGGGGTAATAGCACTGTAGAGAAGAAGGGAAGGAGATAGTGGGGGTTTCCACCAAAAATGTTTGCTCTGCACTGGGTCAGCTGGGGATGCAGTGGAATCAGGCAGTACAACAGTCTTTTCCCTTTCCTCTTGAACTTGAAAATTACATGTTAGGGCTCTTGGCATAGAGCCCTTGGCACTCCATAAACACCCCCTGGACTTCCCAATGCCCCTTGACTCCAGACCAGACCAGAGGGCATCTAGGTTGTCCTTCTGCTTGCTCACCACCACACTAGCCTCTGGAACTCCCTTTACTTATTTATTTATTTTTAATTATTTGCAAGGAGAGAGGGAGAGCGTGAGTCTGGGCGCATCAGGGCCTCCTGCCATTGCATTGGAACTCTGGATGCATGTGTCACTTTGTGCACCTGGCATTACATGGGTACTGGGGACTTGAACCCAGGCAAGCAAGTACTTTAACTGCTGAGCCATCCTGCTGGCCCCTACCCCACACTTAAAATATTTTTATTTACTTGCAAGCAGAGAGAGAGAGAGAGAGAGAGAGAGAGAGAGAGAGAGAGAGAGAGAGAGAGAGAGAGAGAGAGAGAGGAGAAACAGAACACCAGGGGCTCTAGCCACCGCAAATGAACTCCAGATGCATGTGATACTGTGCATCTGGCTTTATGTGGGTGCTGGGGAATTGAGCCTGGGTTGTTAGTCTTTGCAGGCAAGTGCCTTAACCACTAAGCCATCTCTCCAACCTTTTCTTTGGTTTTATTGAGAACTTTACTATAGAAACATATTACAGACTGGCTATATTCCCATCAGGTCATACTCTGATGTTCCCTCTCCCTTGCCTCATTCTTTTGAGGGCACTCCTTAGTGTTGGTGTCAGTGTTCACTGTGGAATCATGAATACATCGGTCTCTGTTGGAGGCAGGGACAGTGACACATAATTCACCTTCCCACCTCTTCCCTAATGTTTCCTGAGTCTTGTTATAATTCTCATTTAGTGTTGAGTTCTCAGCAGACTCTGATTGTAGGCTTTGATGAGTTTTGAGTCTCCTCAGTGTCAACTGAAATCTCCATGGAGGAGGTTCTCAGGCTAGCAGAGAGTGCATAATTCATGTTTAGCCTGCTACTTCCTCTGTAATGCACTTGGCTCTGACCAATGTCATAGACTTGTCTCATGCTAGGCAGTCAGCTTTTGTTTTTTCTCATACTGTTGGATCTTGGGTCTCCCCAGTATTCACCATCTGTAAAAAGAATGAAGGCAGCATAGATCAAATGGGAAAATCAGAAATTTAGAAGATCTCTGGTGGGCATAGCCAAAGAACAGTGGAAGCTTCCCACTAGGGCCTATGACCTTCTAAGATCTAAGCTGACTCAGTTCTCTCCCACTGAGTGAGCCTCATATCCAAGCAGAGAGCAGTTGATTACCCCCATAATCTGTGTACCATTATTGCACGAGTGTGTGCATTTTGCCTGGTTTGTTGATGTTGTGGCTTGTAGGATTTCCTATTTGTTCATGCTGTTGGTGACCATTATCCCCCAGCAGCTCATGTAGCATTTTCCAGCACTATGAGGGCTAGTCAGCAGGGAGCGGTCTTTAATCTCAGTTCTAGTGTAGTATTTCAGTATCCTATGACCACAGCCTGTGATGTTTTCAGGGTCTTAGCATTTACCAATTTTGAAACCTCTTTCTATAATTATTCTGCAAAACATTTACACTTTTCCTTCATCCTTCCCTTCTTCCTGATGCAGTCCCATAGTTCTCCTGGGCCTTCTTCTCCCATCTGGGTGGGGCTTCTGAACTTTATTGGGGGATGGGTATATCTATTCTCAGTTGTGTGGGGATTTGCAAGGAATCCTGTGAAACAGACTGATTTTTTTTTTTTTGGTTTTGTTTTCATTTTTAGAGCTTTGTTTTGCCATCTTGCCCACACTATCTAAGAACTTCTTCCCTCACCCTTCTGAGTAGCTTGAAGTATAGGTACACATTGAGCCTAAATTGATTACAATTTGAACCTGAGTCTCTTATAAGCATGTAAACACCACATAAAGGAGAGGAGTGGCCCAAGGCCATCACCACTTGAGAAAACTGTTCCTGAAATCCACAAACTGGGCTTTCAGCCATTCACATGATCTTTGTTATTATTTTTGTTTTTGAGACAGAGTCTCAACTTGAGGCTAGCTTTGAACTCCTGATCCTTCTGCCTTTACTTCCCAAATGCTGGGATTATAGGAGTATATCACATGTCCTGCTTCACACATTTTTTTTTAAAAAAAAAGCCTTTTAATTGACATTTTTCATACACATATATGTATATAGTGTATTTTGATCACAATCACTTCCTGTTATCTTCTTTTGTCCCTGTTCCTATCTCCTTCCCCTGAAGCCCTATTTCCAACTATTATTATTATTATTTCCAACTAGACACTCTTCTACTTTTAATTTGTTTATTTATGTTTTGATCACTCTAGCTCACGTAGACTTGGAACTCCCTCTGTAGCCCCAGGTTGGCCTTGAACTCATGGTGATCCTCCTACCTCAACTTTCCAAGTTCTGGGATTAAAGATGTAACCAGCTCTTCTACTTTAAAAATAATATATATATATATATACATATATACATACATGCATACATACATATATACATATATATATACATACATACATAAATATATTTGAGACACAGAGAGCAAGAAGAGTGAGGATGTGGTACTCCAAGACTTCCTGCTACTCTACAATAACTCCAGATGCATGCACTATTTTGTGGCTCTACGTGGGTACTAGGGACTCAACCCTGGCTTTGTAACCAAGGGCCTTTAACTGCTGAGCCATCTTGCCAGCCATCTTCTACCTAAAAATTATTTATTTTGTGTGAGTGTATGGGCATATGTGCCATGGTACATGGGTTGGGGGGTCAAAAGACAACTTTGAGGTGTGTGGCTCCATCTTCTTTGAGACAGGGTCTCTTGTGGCTGCAAATTAACTGCCAGAAGTGATCAACAGATTAGTTGGTCTGCAATTTTAGGATTCTCCTGGCGTTGTCTCCCATCATTCTAGGTACATTATGATTACTGAAACATGTGCCACTTTGCATCCAGCTTCACCTGGGTGCTGGAAATTGAACCTTGGCTGATAGGCTTTGCAAGCAAGTTCCTTTAATCCATATCCATATCCTCAGTCTACCCTCTTCTACTTTGATATCTTGTTTTTTTCCCCCTCCACTATCCATGATGGAATGTTCATGGACCCAATATTGTGTAGGTAACCACAGCTGCTGAAATTAATTCAACAGCCAATAGATGTCTGATGTCATTTTATAGTGCTCCTCTCCATCCTCTGGCTCTGACATTCTGTCTCTCCTCTGCAGTGTTCCCTGAACCTTAAAGGGCACCTCACACAATCTTATTTGGTCACTGCTATAGTCAGCTTCATATTGCAGGGATGACCATCCAAACCAGACACAGCTTATGGAAGGAAGAGGTTTATTTCAAGCTTACAGATCCAGCAGAAGTTCATGAGTGACAGAAAAAGCTGCTTCTATACATCCAAGCAGACAGAAACAACACATAGCCAGCAAAAAACAAAAGCACAAACAGGCAGCAAGCAGGACCCGGGCAGAGCTCAAACCACTCTGCCTACCTTTGGGTTGAAAATCTGATTTGCTGCCAAACACACCTTACGGCTGGATCCCAGGATCTGTACCCCAGTGATACCTTCTCTAGCCAGGTGGCTGGAGAGCCAAGTTACAGGCTTCAATAAAGCACCTGAGTCTATGGGGGAACATGCATTCAAACTACCATAGTCACTCTTTTGTGTCTGGTTCCCATCTGAGTACTGGAGACATGGCCAGGAACAGGCTGTACTCCATGGAGGTCAGAGTCTGCCCCAGGGCCTTTGATCTTGGTGTTTACTCTCCCTGATATATTCTTTCCCCTCATATTCCCATGGGAATATTAGCTCTAGTTTGTCCTCAAGTCTAGACTCAAACATCGTCACCTTCACCTCTTCAATATTATACCCTCCCACGCTTCCTTTCTCATTTCCTGGTTTATTTTATTCTTGGCAGGAGTCACTATCTAGAACACTGTAGAATGATCATTTATTTTTGTTGATTCTCTGTTTATCCTGACAGAATGTCAGCTTTCAGAGGGAAGGGATTTTCAGCTCTGTGGGCCCCAGCAGCATCCCTTAGGATCTAGGAAAGAGTCTGGCACACATTGAATAAACAGGGAGGCTGTCTGAGTGGTAACATTGTGCTTGTGTGTGTGTGTGTGTGTGTGTGTGTGTCTGTGAGAGAGAGAGAGAGAGAGAGAGAGAGAGAGAGAGAGAGAGAGAGAGAGAGAGAGAGAGGGTCTCTTGTAGCCCAAGCTGGCTTTGAACTTGCTATGTATCTGAGGTTGGCCTTCAACTCCTAATCCTCTTTCTCCCCTTCTCAACATCTGGGATTATAAATTAGCTCCATTATGCCTGGCTAACATTGTAGATTGAAGGTTAAGGAGACATTGTAGGACAAGGACACAGTAAAAGCAAGTTTAATGTGACATATTTTTTAAAAAACACATTGTTTTAAATCAGCCTGGACTGGCTTAAAAATATATTTTGGGGGAGGATATAGTCTGCTGTCTTTAGATTTGCAAGGGATGGTGCTACTGCAGAGATGCAGTACTCCTATGATGCCACTGGGGCCTGGGCGGAATTCCCGGTGTTGCCTTAGGACTTCAGGATGTGGGAAAAGATAGGAAATCAATGATGCTGGAGCCCCATCTTTGAGGCCTATTGTAACTTTTCAACTGCCTTATGAAATAGACATTGATTTTTTTCCCATGGAGAATTGGAGTTGTTCTCAGGAGATGGCTCAGTGGGTAAAGTGCTCTCTGCAAACCTGTTAACCTGAGTTTTGATTTCCAGAAGCCATGTAAAGCAAGTGTCTGTAATCCCAGAGTACCTATGGTAAAGAGGGAAGCAGATGTTGGGACCCAGCCTGGCTGAATATCTGTGAGCTAAGTTTTAGAATATAATATACAGCTGGATGATTATGATTATGATTATGACTATGATTATGACCTTTTGGTCCATAATGAGTTACATTATTTAATGGGCAAACAATGACCTCTTCCCCATCCCCAATCGGCTGGATATCCTCCTCCGTGGGTCGTTTGGATCAGTCCTTGGGGCAGGGGACCATGGATAGCCTAGTAGTCCTGGCTGGTCAATCTTAATGCTTATAGGGTCCCCTGCATTTTAGCACCAGTGGTGACTTCTTTCTCCCAGAAGGCTGCAGACAGCATAGTTCTTTCTAGCTTTCTGACACTAGTCAACATTTCTCCTTTGTGTGTGTGTGTGTGTGTGTGTGTGTGTGTGTGTGTGTGTGTATACACATGTGGATGGGTGTGGACATGATTATGTGTGTGGAAGCCAAAGGTTGTCATTGGGTATTTTCCTCATTCACTATCCACCTTAATTAATGATGTGTTGGTATTGCTAAATGACGGCACGGAGAACAAAGGATTAAGGATGTTTGAGCAGGTGAAACCCCAATAATTTGGTAGGCGTTTCCCAGCTCCATCAACCCTGACTCCTAACCCCCTCCCAAAACAAGCCACATGAACCCAGGTTCGCACCCCAGCTGTGCCTAGAAGGTGGCAGTTCCTCTACCCTCACCATCTGATAGGTGCCCAAGCTCACGTCTACATGCAAAGCAGGTATTCACAGGTTGCTAGTTACCGCCAATCTCTGTCGCCCATTTCTCCCCCTCCCTCCTCTATGTCTACTTAACCAAAGATGCTTCTACAATAAACGGGATTGTTTTCCATGCCTTTCCCTCGGATCTCTCTCTGCCTGTTATTCTCTCTGAAGACATGAGCTGAACACACAGGAAGCCATGCTTCCAAGAGCTGTAACACTTCTGCGGGTTCTCGGGCCCATGGGCACACCTCCACCCTCCGCCACTGCTGCCGCTGCTGCCAGAGCCACCGGAGCCGCCGCCACTCGGAGCATACTGGCTCCCTCCCTCCCCGCGGTCCCCTCTGTGCCCACCGCTGCCAACATGGAGCGGGCCCGCGCCCCCATGCCAGCCGGCTGGGCAAGCTTCTGCCCCGCCGCAGCCAGCCGGGACCACGGAGAGACACACGGCTCGACTCGGCCCAGCCCAGCCTGTGCCTTGGGGCCAACAGCAAAAGCGCTCTCCACTCCTTGCAGCGTGAGCCCAGCAGCCGGTCCGCCTCCCCGGGTGTGCTCCAGCTGAGCCCTGCTTGCTTGGCCCAGGAAAACTCACGCAGACTTCAAGACCAGCCGCCCCTTTTCTTCTTTTATTAAAACAACATTGATGTAGGCTCTCTCACCTGAATCCGGAGCTTACCAGTTTGGTTAGCCTAGCTAGGCAACTGGCTCTACCTCATGAGTGCTGGGATTATAGGTGGGCTGCCATACCCACCTGGCATTTTATGTGGGTTCCAGGGATCCAAATTCAGGTTCCATGTTCTTGTGACAAACATTTTACTGCCTGAGGCATCTCCCAGTCCCCATTTCTTCTGTAGCTGCAATATTTTGGAATCTCACAAGAAATCCCAGTCCCAGTAAAAGACATGTCTTAACCCTCTAATCCTTGTGACTTGTGGACTATGATCCTGGCTAAGGTGCCTCTGGAGCCCCTCCCCTCGTTTGTATTTCTGGGAAAAGAGGAAAAGGGAGGAAATGTTTCTTAGCAACCATTTTGAGATGTCACTTGAGAGCCATCAAAATGCACATATCACTAGAGTCACTTAAGTCCAACTCTCTTGAGAAGACCACATCCACACTTGGGTGTTTACCTTTTTCCTGAGTGCCCCTCTTTTACCCCTATGTTGAAGTCTATGTTAAATTCACTCCCTAATAAGCCTTACTTTATACAGGCTGGGTCTGAAGTATTTTTCTGGGACAAAGCCAAGAACCCCATTTCACTAGAATAAAGGTGTCTGACAAGAACTCTGGCTGCTACACTTGCAGTGTCTCTAGGCCTCCCCTCTCTTGCCACTTCACCCATTAACTTCTGGTTAATGCTCATAACTCTCCTCATTCTTCCTGACTCTAGACAGTCAAGCAATTCTCATTACCCTCTGGTTTGGCATAACAGTTGACCTTAGGTGGACACTGAATTCAGAATGATCTGAGAGCTGTGTTCTGTCACAAATTTCACAATTTTTATTGTGTGGTGTGTGTGCATATGTGTTTGCATATTCATATGTGTGTACACTGTGTTTGTGCAGGTGCACATACATATGTATTGAGCTCTGACATTGTGTATCTTTCCTCAGTTACTTTCTACCTTTTGTGTGTGTGTCTGTGAATGTGGGTTTGCATGATTGTATGTTGGTAGGTATGCTTTTTGTTGTGGACGTGCATATGTGTGCATGCATGTACATGTGGAGGTTAGAAGCTGTCACTGGGTGTTTTCCTCATTGTTTTCCACCTCATTGTTTTGTGACAGGGTGTCCCACTGATTGTGCCACCATGCTTGACTTTTTACATAGACGTTGAGGATCCAAATCAGATCCTCATGCTTATGTGGCGAGCCCTTTACCCACTAAACTATTTCCCTAGCTCCTACACCTTATTCTTTTTGACAGAGTCCTTCACTGAACCTGAAGCTCACCAATCTAATTAGACAAGCTAGCCAGCAAGCCCCAGGGAGCCTCCTGCCTTCTCCTCCCCAGCACTAGGATTATAGGTGTACATTTTGTGTGCCTAATATTTTACATATCTTCTGGGGATCTGAACTCAGGTCCTCTTGCTTGTGATGCAAGCACTTTGAGCCATCTCCACAGCTCAAATTTCATATATTTTTTTAATGGTGCTCAAGATGGAACCCAGGGCCTTCCACATACTAATCCTGTACTTTACCCATGGGCTATAACACTCCCAGTCTCCCTGTATTTTGGGGTCTTGCAGAGGTTGGTCATCTCTTCCTTAGGACCTGGAAACCTCAGAAGTCAAAAAATCTGGTCTATTTGGAGACTCCCTCATCCTATGAAGCCTCTCTATATACTGGAATGTGTTGTACTCCCCACCTCAAAGCCACTTTCTTTTGGTCTAGTTCCTTGTAAGTTGTAAGACTGAGGGATGGTATTTTTTTCTGTGAGGAGCCTCATGCCCCTGTTGCCATGGTGGACATTACCTTTGGAAACTGTGAGCCAAAACAAATCTCTCCTTCCCTAAATTGCTTTTATCAGGTATTTTCTCATAGCAATGAGAAAAATAGCCGATATGTTGCATACGCTCAGCACCTGGGAGTTTGAATTCCACTTTGCCATTATTTATTTGCCTGTTATTTAACTTCTCTATGCCTTAGTTTCTCATCTAGAAAATGAGCCTACTGTTCAGTTCTGGCTATGCACACCTGTGATTCCCAGCACTTGGAAGGCCAAGACTGCCATGAGTTTCAGAGCAGCCTGGGCCTACATAATAAGATCTTGTCTCAGAAAATGAAAGAGCTAGAGGTGTCGCCATTGCAACGAGTGTGTGATGGTATGAGATCTAATCTTTTCTCTACCTCCTGAGTGCTGGATTGACCATGCCAAGTTTATGTGGTGCTGGGGATCAAGTTCCAGCTTCATGCATGCTAGACAAAGACTCTACCAACTACATCCATTCCCTGATTTTTTAAAAGAGAGGTGGTCTTATTACATTGGGGTTGAATCACTAGGCTCAAGCAATGATCTTGCATCAGCCTTTAGAGTACAAAGATTATTATGCCATCTTTGGAGAATTTTGAAAAGAAAATCTAGCTTGGGGTGGTGATATACCCCTATAATTCTAGCACTGGAGAGGTGGAGGCAGGAGGAGCAGGAGTTCAAGGTCATTCTCTGCTACACAGTGAGTTTAAGGCCAATTTGAGTACATAAGACTGATTTGTCTGTAAAAACTATTTTTTTCCTTCCTCCAAAAAAGTATCTCAAGCCAGAAACTAGAAAAGACAAGACAAGGGTGGGGCGAAGTGTGAGTAGTGATAGAGGAAGTGTTGCATGGAAGAAGCCTCAAGTAAGCCATCCTGGGTCAGGGGAATGGAGAAGACCAAAGGGAGTTTAGTGACCAGTTTACAACAGATGACTTAGGTCATCTCTGGGCAGGTTCCCAAAGTCATGATAGAGAGGGAGTTGAATAGAGAAACCAAAAGGTGACAAGTAAGTGAAGGACCAGGAAGAGATCTTGGATTTCTCAAAGGAGCTATGGGGGTGAAGTTCAATATGATGAAAATGAGTGGGGAGTCTGTAGCTCAGTGGTAGAATACTTGCTTAGTCTGTCTAAGAACTCTGGCTCCATTACCAGCATGTATCACTCACACACACACACACACACACACACACACACACACACACAGCATACAACAAAAGCCAAACAAGCTTTCTTTTCTTTAAAAAATATTTTATTTACTTAGTTGAGAATGAGAGAAAAAGAGTGAGCATGCCAGGGCCTTTTGTCTCTGCAAACAAATTCCAGATGTATGTGCCACTTTGTGCATCTGGCTTTACTTTACACTGGGGAATCAAACCTGGGCCATTAGGCTTTGCAAGCAAGTGCCTTTAATCTCTGTCCCATAGCTCCAGACCCCCAAACAAACTTTCAAAAAAAAAAAGAGACAAGAACAGTATGTGGAGCCCATAGTTCACATACAGGGCTTTTATGTGAGAATATGAATATAAGCCTCTTATGCCAGAGACCATCATGACAGGCCATGCATGTTCAGGTGCCCAGACCAAATTTAGAGGAACCAGGATGAAAAAAAAAACAAACAAACTCAGGAGGTAGTTTTAACCAGGTGCAGTTTTGGGGGGAGGTTTGACTGTTCCCCTATGCCCTCTTGACCGACATGATGTGCATTTAATTTGGGTGATGGGTGTTCAGGATATGATCCATGGAACTGTGGTCAAATGAGGGGATTCAATAAACCTAAATAGGATTGGTTGGTTCAAGCAACCCTTGTCAGGGCTTTTAATATAGTCCTATGCTTTACACAGCTTTCTAAAACTTAGTTGTTTGAAAATTTTTGGGTATGTAATGTGTTTATATGTGTATCTCCCTCCTCCTGCTTCTTCCTTCCTCAATCTTCTTCCTTCTTGTTCTGCTCCTCTTGCTTCTCTTCCTTCATCTCCCTTCTTCTGCTTCTGCATATATGTGCAAATGAGGCTGTATGTGCACATGTGTACCTATAAAGGCCAGATATCGGGTCCTTCTCAGTCACTCTCTACCTTATCCTTTGAGATGGTCTGTCACTAAACCCAGACCTCCCAATGCAGCTAGACTAGCCGGCCAGCAAGTCTTGGGATCTGCCTGTCTTCCCCCATACCTCTCCAGTGCTGGTGCATAGCTATTACATGACTGCTGGGATCTGAAACAACATCCTCATGTTTGTGTGGGGGTACTGAGCCATCTCTCCAGCTCACACATTTTTTTCCTTCTTGGAATTATTTCTGTGGGACACTGGGGTTTTTTGGAAGTAACATAGGAAATGGCATCTTTCACAAAGAGGAAGCTTGAATATGGAATTTTGTACAGGCAGAGACTCCTGGGCAGGTATCAAAGGGTTCTTCCTGCTTGTTTCCCTCCAAGGACCTGGAAACTAAGGCTGGCATTTCACAGTTCTTCCTGGTGTTGGCAATGGCGAACTCAAGAGGATATTGTACAGAATCAGGTCAGGCAGGGTAGGCCTGGGAAGAGTTAATGGGAGAGGAGCAGAGATCATGATTACTGAGCCTGAATTCTGCTTCTGCCCTTGAATCACATCCCTTGATCTCTGAGGCAGGCTGGTCTTCTGGGAAGGCTGCAGAGTCCCCTGGGACCAAGTCCAGAGGTTAGCTCAGCAGAAAAACATTTGATTCCTTACTTTGGCCCTCCTTCCCCTCAGTCCAGGGTCAAAGTGGGAGGACTCTGCTCTTTGGAAAGTAAATAGGGGCTGCTGGCTTGCTTTACCTCCTCCATCTAGCCCAGTGTCTACTTTTTGCCCAGCCTCCCCCTCTTCCACAGTGACTCCAAGGTTCTCTCAGCCTCCTTCTATCTTCTTCCTTCTGGCTCCTTGCATCATCTTTGGCTGTGTGTGTGTGTGTGTGTGTGTGTGTGTGTGTGTGTGTGTGTGTGTGTGTGTTCTTGGGGACTTGGTCAATCCAGACTTTACTTCTGTGTGCTATTATTGATGACACTCTAGAAAGATACAGGGAAATTGAGGATTCAGGGGAACCTGACCAGAGCCAGTCTGCTGTGTGCGGTGGTTGTGATTATTGTTGTCATTAGCCGTAAGGCAGGGAAGCAGGGATAAAGTTGAGAGTACACAGGGAGGTTCCTGCTTCTGTACCTCCTCCGCCTGCTTTTCCTCCTGGTTTTCTTCTTCCATCTCCCTCCTCTTGCTTCCTTCTTCTTCCTGGATCTTCTTCCTTCTCCTCCTGCTTCTCTTCCTCCACTTCCCTCCTCTTGCTTCCTCTTTCTTCCTCCATCTTTTTCCTTCTCCTCCATCTCCCTCTTCCTGCTGCCTTCTTTCTCCTGGATCTTCTTCTTTCTCCTCCTGCTCCTCCTACTTCTCCTCCTTCATCTCCCTCCTTCTGCTTCCTACAGTCCTGCTCTTCTATCTTCTCCCTCCTTCTCCTGTCCCTCCTTCTTATTCTGGTTCTTCTTTTTTATATTTATTTATTTATGAGAGAGAGAGAGGAGAGAAAGAGAGAAAATGGGCAGGCCAGGGCCTCTAGACACATGCACCACCTTGTGCATCTGGCTTTACTGGGGAATTGAATTCATGTTCTGCTTTACAGGGAAGCACCTTAACCTCTGAGCCATCTTTCCAGCCCCGATCCTTCTTTTTGAGATGGGGTCTCCATATATATATATATTCCCAGCAGGTCTTGAACTCATGATTCTCCTGTCTCATTCTCTCTGGTGCTGAGATTGCCAGTGTCTGGGTCCGTGGGTTACTTAGGGGGTTGCAGCGTGCACCAACTCCCCGTTCACCCACGGGAGCTGGGTGAGCAGCGGCTTGGAATAGCCGTGAGCCGAACGAGAGATGAGACTCTCGGGAGACAGCGGCAGTGGGCAGATCTCAAAACTTTATTTTCACATCCAACCTTATATCCAATCTAGGGATGCGCTGCACCGCCCTATCTCCTACACAAAGGGGGCTCAACAAACAGG
>PVHP010043599.1:0-14422 GCA_004024765.1 Zapus hudsonius
CTGCTATTGCATCCTGACAGACCACTCCTGTCAGATCCGGCAGGCTCTTCTCAATCACAAGCACCTGGGCCCTGCAGCTCTCCTCATACACAGGCCTCTGGCCCAGCAGCTCTCCCCTCTACTCATCCCCCTGGCCTTTGGATACCTGCTCTACAGCCCCAGGCTTCCTGCCAGCTGCTCTGGCTTCTTTACTCTGGTCCAGAGCAGGAACTTTCACCACAGACATTACCAACCTACATAGAGACACAGAGCTCAGCAGCTAAGGCCGCTGCCCTGCCCCTGAGCTACAGGGAGAAGGAGCGACTCAGACAACTTCACCCAGGTCTTTACACATCTAAGAAAGTAAGTGAGACAAGCTGTGTGTGGGAGGGACAGAGCTGGTCAGTAGTGTGGGGCGAAGGTGCTCCCTGTAAGTACTGCCCCCTAGAGAGGAAGGGTGGTTCTCAGCCCCATGAGTTACAGCTGGAAAGGAGCACTGGTCTGTTTGGCCCTGGAGCTGCAGGGAACACAAATGGGAACAGCACCTGCAGTTCTCTTGGTGGGGAGGAGGCCTGTGCAGCTACAAATAGCCTGAGCATTCAGGTTCAGGGTGAGCCAGTCTGGTGAAAAGTGTGTAAATCCCTGGGTATAGCTGAGTCTGGAACTCTGAGGAGCACAAAAGGGAACAGCACCTGCAGTTCCCCTGGTGAGGAGGAGGTTGATGCGGTGGCTCACAGCCTGAGTATTCAGGTGCAGGGAGTCCCAGTCTGGTGAATGACAGAACCTGCCTGGGGACAGAACACCTCAGATGGGAGAGATACTTATTGAGGTTAAACCCAGTGATGTAACATTGTTCTGGATGGAACACGCTGAACAGCACCCCAGAAGGCCTCCATCCAATTTCAACTAGAGAGCAAAAATTCTCTGGCAGGCATGTGCCAGAGGGGTAAATGGGAGATCTCA
The DNA here is from genome assembly GCA_004024765.1 of Zapus hudsonius. Taxonomy (NCBI): domain Eukaryota; kingdom Metazoa; phylum Chordata; class Mammalia; order Rodentia; family Dipodidae; genus Zapus; species Zapus hudsonius. The sequence continues at coordinate 943 of PVHP010043599.1, forward strand.
AACCCACCCTGCTGTGATACTGAGGGGGAAGAGGACCAAGTAGGTCAGCTCTGAATACCTCTGAACCCCAGTATCAAGACACAGTGGTGAATACAGTCAGGGAAGATCTCTAACCCTCACACTATATTGTACACCAAACACTAGTCCAGAACTGCTGGCACACCCGTAACCTCCACAACTAACACATCTGTGGCTACAACACTATCCCAAACACAACTAGTACATAGAACAGAACACACCACACATACTCAACTAAAACTTGTAGTGGCTCTCACAATGAGAAAACTAGACCCTTATCCTGAAATGGGCAGAAACCAATGTAAAAAAAAAAAACCCACAGTATTGCAAGTTGAGACTCCCCAACCTAGGACCCCTAGTCCCTCAATGGAGGCCAATGAGAATGCAGGGGAGAAAATAAAAACACAATCCCCAAATGAAAATAAATTAACTCCTGGTCATAACTGCAATGAGATCATGACCAGGATGATGGCTGAAATGGAAGCTGTCAAAAAAGACATAAATGAGATGAAACTCAGCAATGTGAGCAAAGATATAAGACTGAACCTAATGGAGAAAAATCTGACCAATGTCAAAAACACATTAAGCGAATTGAAGATGAACCAACTATGGGTGGAGCTAGTCAATCAGCTGATTAAGTTTGATGAGGACTTAACCAAACTTAAGAAGGAATTCCAGGAGACACTAGCAAAAACAAAAGTAGACTGGAGATTGGAAATCAACAGAGATATGGAGACCATGAACAAAAATATAACAGAAACAACAACAACAAATCAAATATAAGTTTTAAGAGCCTCTTATGAATCCCTCAGTCCCAGAGTTGATAGCCTGAAGTACAGATTCTCAGACCTCAAGGACAAGACAGAAGAAAATAATGATTCCATAGGCTTCAATAAATTGAAAAAAATCATGTGAACAAAATGTGAGGGATCTGTAGTATACCATAAAGAGACCAAATTTTAGGATCAAGGGCATCCCAGAGGGAGAAGAAACCCAGGACAAAGGCATAGAAAATATTTTCAACAAAATTATACAAGAAAAATTTTCTTATCTTACAAGAGAAAGGACGGTCCAGATACAAGAAACACACGGAACTCCAAACAGACAAGACCAAAGAAGGACCCTCTAAGACATTGGAGAGGAGAGTCCTTGACTCTCTTGAGAAACAGTGCACCACTTCTCATTAGAAACCATAAAGGCCAGAAGGGTATGGAACAATGCTCTTCTAGGCCTAGAGAATTATGGATTCCAACCAAGACTACCTGGCAAAGCTATCCCTTATAATAGATGGAGAAATGAAAAATACCAGTTCTATGATTATATTCAAAGCCATACTTACATAGGATGCTACAGGAGATATCCCACACAGAAGAGATAAGCAACCTGCCTCAGGATTCTAACAGAGAAAGAGCACAGTAATCAAAATTATAGGGCTAACAATAACATGTGAGGCATTAACCCCTAAATATGCGCTGACATGGCAGGACTTAAAGCAAAAGTCACAGTTATAACTTTGAATATAAATGAACCTAACTCTCCTATAAAATGGCATAGATTAGCAGGGTGGATTAGAAAAACAGACCCTTCCATCTGTTGTCTTCAAGAAATGTACCTCACCAATAAAGACAGAAATCTCCTTAGGGTGAAAGGATGGAAAACAATTTTCCAAGTGAATGGAAAGAAAAAGCAAGCAGGTGTGGCTACATTGATATCTGACAAAATGGACTTTAAACCAAATTTAATTTAAAAGGACAATGAAGGTCACTTATTACTCATCAAGGAAACAAGAGGATCTCACTATCATAAATATGTATGCACCAAATACAAGTGCACCACATTTCATAAAGCAAAACGTACTAAAAACTAAAACAGAAACAGACCCTAATTCCATCATAGTAGGAGACTTTAATATACCGCTGTCACTTCTAGACAGATCATTTAAAGGTCAGCAGGGAAATAATGGAGCTAGGTAACACTATAGATCAACTAGGCCTAACAGACATTTATAGAACATTCTTCTCAGCAGCCCATGGAACCTTCTCCAAAACAGACCACACCTTAGGACATAAAACATGCCTCAACAAATTCAGGAAGATTGACATAGTCCCCTGCATCATATCAGACCACAAAGTTGGAAATAGAGAATGGGAGGAGCAGCAGAAAATACACCAACTATTGGTGACTGAACAATATGCTATTAAACAATGAATGGGTGGTTCAAGAAATCAAAAAGGAAATTGAAAATTACCTTGAAGTGAACAATAATGAAAATACAACATACTAAAAACTATGGGACACAATGAAGGCAGTCCTAAGCAGTAAATTCATAGTGCTAAATGCCTTCATAACAAAGACAGAGAGATCTCATATCAATCACTTAACCACCCACCTAAAGGCACTGGAAAAACTTGAAAAATCCAACCCTTGGAGTTCAAGGCAAAAAGAAATAATTAAGATCAGAGCTGAGATTAATGAAGTAGAAACAAAGAAAACAAATAGATAAAACAAAGAGCTGGCTCTCTGAAAAAATAAATAAGATTGATAAACCCTTGGCCAGTCTAATTAAATGAAGAAAAGAGAAGGCCCAAATAACAAAATCAGAGATGACAAGGGAGAGATCACTACAAACCCCAATGAAATTGGAAGAATCATCTGGTCATACTTCCAAAACCTCTACTCCACAAAATTGGAGAATTTGGAACAAATGGATGAATTGCTGGACACCTATCACCTACCTAAGCTTAACCCAGAGCAGGTAGAGCTCCTAAATAAACCTATCACATCCATGGAGATTGAAAATGCAATCAAAAACCTCCCCAAAAGGAAAAGTCCAGAACCTGATGGATTCACAGCCAAATTCTACTAAACCTTCCTCATAGAACTGAAATCACTCTAACTGAAGCTTTTTCATGTTATAGGGAGAGACAGAATACTCCCAAACTCCTTCTCTGAAGCTAGCATCACCCTAATCCCCAAACCAGACAACAAGAAAGGAAAATTATAGACCCATATCCCTGATGAACTTAGATGCAAAAATCCTGAACAAAACCAGACAAAACAACACATCAAACATATTATCCATCTAGACCAAGTTAGTTTCATCTCAGGGATGCAGGAATAGTTCAATATATAGAAGTCAATTAATGTAATCCAACACATTAATGGACTCAATCATAAAAACCACATGGTCATCTCCATCAATGCAGAGAAGGCCTTTGACAAAACTCAACACCACTTCATAACCAAAACGCTGGAGAGGCTAAGCATAGAAGGCTTATACCTCAACATAATAAAGGCAATATATAAAATCCCTAAAGCCCAAATCATATTCAATGGAGAAAGACTCAAGGAGTTCCCACTTGAATCAGGAATAAGACAGGGATGTCCCCTCTTCACCACTGCTCTTCAACATAGTGCTTGAAGTTCTAGCCAATGCAATAAGACAGGAGAAAGACATAAAAGGGATTCAAATTGGGGAGGAAGAAGTAAAACTATCCCTTTTCACAGATGACATGATCCTATACATAACAGACTCGAAGAACAGTATCAATAAACTCCTGACAGTGATAAATTTCTTCAGCAAAGTGGCAGGATACAAAATTAGCACACAAAAATCAGTAGCCTTCCTGTATGCAGATGATATGCCTACAGAAAAAGACATCAGAGAGATTGTCCCATTTTCAATAGCCAAAAAAAAAAAAATTAAATCAAATACCTTGGAATATCACTAAACAAGGATGTGAAAGACTTGTATAATGAAAACATTAAAATGCTCAAGAAGGAAATAGATGAAAATGTGAAAAGCTGGAAAGATATTCCATGCTCCTGAATAGGTAGAATTAACATAGTAAAATGGCAATCCTTCCAAAAGCAACATACAGATTCAATGCAATGCCATTAAAGATTTCAGCTTCATTCTTAACATAGAAAAAATAATCTCAAAATTTATTTGCAATGGTAAAGGCCCCAGATAGCCAGATCTATCCTTAGTTTAAAGAAAAAAAAAACTTCCTTAGGAGGTATTACCATTCCTATCTAAAGACATACTACAAAGCCATAGTAACAAAAACAGCATGGTACTGGCATAAAAACAGACAGACAGACTAGTGGAACAGAATTGAAGACCCTGCTCTTGGTTCAAGTAACTATAGTTCTTGATCTTTGACAAAGGTACCAACAATGTGTGTTGGCATAAAGATAGCATCTTCAACAAATGGTGCTGGACAAATTGGTAAGTATTTGTAAAAAGAAAATAGATCCACTCCCCTCACCATGCACAAAAATCAACTCCAAATGGTTCAGAGACCTCAACATAAGACCTGAAACCCTGAAAACCCTGGAAGGAAAAAATAGGAGGAGCTATCCACAAGATAGGGGTAGGAAAAAACTTCTTGAACAAACCTCTAGTAGCCCAGGAAGTACAACAATCACTTAACCAATGGGATCTCATCAAGCTTAAAAGCTTCTGTACAAACATACCATACTTAGAGCCAATAGATCACCATCAAACGAGGAGATATTTTTTGCCAGTTATAATACACACAAAGGTCTAATATCTACAACTTAAAAAAAATTTTAAAAAATCACACAGCCCTCTCACAAAATGGGGCATTGATCTCAACAGAGAATTCATAGAGGAGGAAACACAAATGGCCAGTTCTCATTTAAGAAAGTGTTCATTAACATCAGGGAAATGCAAATCAAAACAATGAGATTCCACTTATTCCAGTCAGAATGGCAATCATTAAAAAATCCAACAATGATGTTGGCAAGGATGTAGGGGAAAAAGTAACTCTCATTTACTGCTGGTGGGAGTGCAAACTCGTTCAATCACTATGGAAAGCAGTGTGAAGACTTCTGAATAGGATGGATATAGAGCACCAATGGACCCAGCTATCCCTCTACTAGGCATCTACCCTTGAGATTTCATGCCTCAGCACAGTGACATCTGCTCAACCATATTAATAGCAGCTCAATTTATAATAGCTAAGAATTGGAATCAACCCAAATGCCCATTTCTGGATGAATATCAAAGTTGTAGTACATTTACACAATGGAATTCTACTCTACTGAAATGAAAAATGACATAATGAAATTTAAAGAAAAGTGGATGGACTTGGGGCAGATCATACTTAGCCAACTCACAGAAGAACAGAAAGTCAAACACCGCATATTCTCCATCATATTCAGTTCCTAACCAGGTTAAGCTTAAACTCTAAGCAAACCTAACGGATGAAATGAGAGACTGTAAAAGGGGATGGTAGGAATGGTGGGGAGGAAAGAAGGGTGGGGTTATCTATATAATAAGCTAAACCAATAATGAATTGAAACCACAAAAATCCTTCCTTTCATACAGTAAACTCTCGAGGAAGATGTAGGCATTGCCTGGTAAGAGCATGAATAGAATGGAAGGAAGCCTAACCCCATGAAAGATTGATCAGACCTGCATCTCTCTGTCCCAGTTATTGGTTCCTTCCCACACTGAGCTGTTGATCAAAGAGACTCACAAGGTCCCCAAAATGAGACAGGCTTCTGTCAAAGTTCTTGAATACCTGTTCCAGGTCAAAGATAAGATCCTATTGTTGAAGAAACCACAGAAAGTCATTGCATAACACCAAGAGATCCTGCAAGATTCAGAATGGCAACCAGCTCCCAGATGGTAACATGTGTAGTGCCAGAAGGCATTACATGAGCTACCAGGAGAAATTGGTCAATGATATTTGGAGTAAGCAGAGACCTCTGATATAAAATTCAGATGGGTATCACGAGATTGCTGAACACATTGCTCTATGGGAGAGATCAGTGAGTCAAGAAGGGATCGTTTGTGCAATAGTGGCATGAAAACCTAGGGGGGTAATCAATGGCCTTCAAATTGGCCAAGAGATCCACTCAGTGACAAAGAACCCTTAATTGGAACTGGGATCCAGGGTATAATCCTATGGGAACCAAATACTTGGGCTCCAAGGGGAAATTCCCACTACCAGAGAACTACAGAGAGGCTACTCCCTATAGAATCTTGCCAAATTGGCAATGTGTGTTGCATTTAACCTATACAGATCTCACTCTCTGATGCAGATTCTGTTTGTGTTTTTAGAAGGCAGGGAGAGAGCTGTGGTCAATCCAACTTCACCAATAAGCTACAGGATAATGGTGGACATCCTGGCAAGAGATGAAGTACCCCAGGTCTATCATGTAGGCCCCAAATGAAACCTTCAAGAGAGTGGTGTGATAAACCAGAGACCTATCACCACAGTGAGTCAGTTAACCCAGGCTAGGTCCACAAGACAAACACCAACAAGAGTCCACACAACCCAAAGCAAAAGTACAGAGACAATTAAGATCTCCACAATAAAGCTGACTTTAAACACACCCACCATGTCCCAGGGAACCAAGGGGGTGGAAAGACTTTAAGAACCATGGTGGGCGAGGATATCCAGAGACGTTGCCCCCCTCAGCAACAACACACAAATGGGGGAATCCTGGCTACCTCCTGAGCTATTCATCACCCTCTTCCCCATGGACTTATCTAGTACACCTACTGAGGAGGGCCCCCACTGGGTTGGGGACAGGGAGGAGGGAAATGAGTTACTATCATAAGATTTCCTCATACAATGTATCTAATAAGAAAAAGATATGAAAATTAAAAATAAATAAGAAAAAGTGGTGGCATTTAAAAAGAAAATTTTTAGATTTGTGCCACAATGTGTTCTAGCTCTTACAACGCAACATTAATCTATGGGAATGGATTTCCTGCAGTTCTGAGGGCTGAAGGTCTAAGGTTATGATAAACTGGGTGTCTGGTGAGGTCCCCACTGCCGAAAGAATTTCAGTATATCACCTGGGGAGGGCATTTTGCAACTCAGCCATTAGTTTTCACCTGCTGCTGCTGGGAGGGCACCCTGGGTCCTGTCAAGCACTGCCCAGAGGATTCAGCAGGGAAGGGGTCTGTACCCCCCTGTTTCTTCCCTCAGCACTCACTCCAGCATCTATACTGCTGTTTGCTCTCCAACAAGGGCCTGGGAGGGAAGATACTCAGCAGGTGACATAGACTGCATAGCCTTGGCTGAGGATGCCCAGGCCAGTTAGCTGGGCAGCAAGGCAGCAGCCTTCAATGGAACAGAGCTGCCCAAAGTGAGTGGGGTTTGCTGCCCCAAGAGAAGGCGGTCAAGCTCCTGGACAAAGTGGGTGGGGTTTGCTGCCCTGAGAGAAGGCGGTCAAGCTCCTGGACAAAGTGGGTGGGGTTTGCTGCCCCGGGAGGAGGTCCAGCTCCTGGACAAAGTGGGTGCGGTTTGCTGCCCCGGGAGAAGGCGGTCAAGCTCCTGGATATAGTGGGTGGGGTTTGCTGCCCCGGGAGAAGGTGGTCAAACTCCTGGACATAGTGGGTGGGGTTTGCTGCCCGGGAAAAGGTGGTCAAGCTCCTGGATATAGTGGGTGGGGTTTGCTGCCCCAGGAGAAGTTGGTCAAGCTCCTGGACAAAGTGGGTGGGGTTTGCTGCCCCAGGAGAAGGTGGTCAAGCTCCTGGACAAAGCCACCTTGATATGGACAAACCCGGGGTGCCAGGGTACTTAGAACCCCAAGTTCTGAGTTTGTTATTGATTAACCAAAGAACTAGCAACTCAGATTAAAGAGAATGTTTTTGAAACCATGTTTTATCTGTTGTAAAAGGGAAGTCTAGAAGGCTGAGGAGGGAGCCAGAGGGGGAAGGAAAGTGACCGTGGAAATGAGGGAAAATATACCGCATTGTCTGGGGGCCCAGGTGTAAGAATCACCATAGACACAAAAATATAAAAAAGGGATTTAAAAGGCATGTGCATCCAAAAACGATTAAAAGAAGAGAACAATATGCCAGGGTGAGGGTGAGAGAGCAAGGGAGGAAAATTAAGGAAAAGATTTCTCCATGAGCTCATTAGAGTTCCAGTCAAATCGACACACACCTGTACCAGGTACCCCAGACAATTGGCCAGGGCTTCAAGGGAATCCACCCACAACTGGGCAGGGGGTGCGCTCCGGAGAGATCTGACTGGGTGAGTTAAGTCCTGAGCCCGAAGCAGGTGGGGGAGCTGAGATAGGCTGAGCTGAAATGATAGGCATGAGGAGGCAAGATCGTAAGTGGACCATTCCTGTCTGGCTACCTCTACCAAAAAAGCTGTCAGTGTCAGGTGTGGTGGCCAACGCTTTTAACCCTAGCACTCGGGAGGCAGAGGAGGAGGATCCCTGGAGTTCTAGGCCAGCCTGAGACTACATCGTGAGTTCCAGGGCAGCCTGGGCTAGAGCAGGATTCTACCTTGAAAAAAGCTAAGAAGAAGCTGTCTATCTAAAACTAGCCCCTCCCAACCTCTGCGTTTGTCCCAAGAAAGACAAATTATGCCATAGCTCCACCTGTGTTGAAGAACAAAATATGTGCACTAGGAATGCACATCCTATATTGTGAGCAGACAGATGGCACTATTTTTTAAAAAATAATTTCATTTATTTACTGGTTTGCAACCAGAGAGATAGACAGAAAGAATGGGTGCACCAGGGCCTCCAGCCACTGCAAACAAATTCCAGATGCATGTGCCACTTTATGTATTTGGCTTTATATAGGAACTGGGGAATTGAACTCGGGTCAGCAGCCAGATGGCACTATTTAAAACGGACGACAGCTGAGCTGGATTTAAAGGTAAACTACACATCTCCATTTGGTGACAATTTTCCAACACTAGGCTATTAGAGCTCCAACTCCAAGTTACATTTTCATTGATGATAATGGGCCCATTTATCTTTCCTAAATAAAATTATATACATTAAAAACTGAGTTCTAATAAAAGTTTAACTGTGTCATACATTATTAATATTAGTAATTTTAAAGTCAAAATCTTCCACATACTTCTCTGAAGATAAAGAGATGTTCTAACAAATGCCTTTAATCCATGCTCTGAAGATCCTTTCCCAGCTGGAGTTCTGGAGACTTAAGAGAAAGTGCCAAACAAATCTAATAGTTCTGAAATATATTCATGCCAACTCATCTAGATGGAACACGCTTGAGTTTTAGAACTCTAGAGCAATATCACTTAAATTTTGTCACTAATCATATCTATAATATAAACCAGAATGAATTTGACATCTTCTTTATGCTTAAAATGCAATTTATACTAAGTCTGAATAGAAGTTATTAATCTGTGGGGATTTCCTCCACTACAGCTAGGACCTGTTTTTACTGTCAACAAAAAAATATGAAAAGCCTTTATTAATTACTAAATGTCACAGAAACCTGACAAGATTTGATCAAGGTACAAAGGGGTCACAATGCATTTTCATATTTGGCTTCTAACTGCTGTTCATATCACTGTACACTGATTTGTGTCTAGTTTTTGTGGTAATGCTAGTAACATCAGCTGACACGTTGGCCAGAGTATCCAGTGCAAAATTTTATCAAATATTAGAATTGGTAAAAAGACAAGACTCCAACTTGCTAGGTGTAAGTTTAGCACAGTGACTCTCATTTTAATCTCATTTACATCCCTTCTCTCATGCTCCAATGGCTTTTTTGAAGCCTGGCTTAGCAGGTGCTGTCTCACCTGTGCCTCCCCCACCCTATCAGTGTTGTCAGAGCTTGTCTGGGACCATGTGGGAGCTTCTGTCCCTAAGAGGCTATGGTTGGCATGAGCTGAGCCCTGAGAAACAATATCCATTTACCTACCGTCCTTCCTTCCTCCATCCCCTCTTCCTCCTCCTTCTTCCCTCCCCCTCCCCCTCTCTCTGGGTGGCCTTAGACCCCCCAGGGCTCTTCCCTCTGCCCCAGAGGGCATGTGCCACCATGCCCAGCCTGCTATGCTTCATCTGCCATTCACCCTGGAGCCTCCTACTCTCTAGCCTGGTGTTAAATAAAATCTCAGGTCTTGGTCATCTGTTACTGAACCTGACTCGTACAGAGTGGAGAATGCTTAACCTTTGATAGTCAGAATGTGTTAGAAACAAAGGAGGCAGAGCTGGGTGGGTCACTGGCCCAGGAATCTTTGTCTCTCTAGGTTAACTCCAGCTTTTAAAAATGAAAACCAGTGTTTTCTCCAGAAGCTGGGACTTGTGAGGTGGATGGCCACTGTCACCCCCGAGGTAAACCCACAGGGGCTGGGTGGGAGCTGTCACTACTTGTCACCCCAATGCCAGAAAGTCCTTCCTGCAGGGGATGATGCAGCATGAGCCAGCTCAGGATGGACGTGTGGGTAAAGGACCCTCCCCTCCAGACCATCACACGGCTCCCCATGCACAGGGCCCTGAACCTGAACATCCATTTCTGGTCCTAAACAAAGAGTCTGTTCCTTTGTGACAAGGTACGTAAGTACTGTGGCCAGACATTTAAGCTCAGAAAAAAAATGGTTTAGAAGTTTAGGACTTTCTCACAAATGTGAATGTCAAATGGTAACACAGATGCCAATGAAAATAACTTAAATTTTTTTCATTATAATTTTTGATGAAAAATACATATTCAGTACCTCTCAACACATATACCCGATCCAGGAACATTTTGAATATGCAAGAGTATACGAGATATGGCACTGATCATATGTGACATTCTCAAGCGGGACTTGAGGTGTCAACTCGCTGGAAAAGCTGAGCACACTCAACTTTTCAGACCATATTTGCTCTAAAGAATCGAACACGGCAAATAGGATTCAGCAAAGGGACAGAGTAGTCATGGAGAATCCATAGAGGGTGGCAGACAGCCACAGATGACCCACACCACAGCAGAATTTTCTCAGCCCAAACCTGGAACCCACATTCCATGCCTCCTAGCTCTTGGCCGTGGAACTCAACAGTAACTCTTTATCCCCCTGTCTTCCTCTGCACCAGACAGGAATGGTATGGGGGGGGGGGGCTGTGGTGGTGGGTGCAAGAACTGTGGAGAGCACAGGTGTGGTGAGCATCACACAGTGAGAGCCTACTGACAGCTAGCTGTCCTTGGGTTTGTCAGCATTTGATCAGCTAATGTTAGAGGTGAAGTTAGAGGTGGGACTTTCTCAATGGAGGCTTATGCAGCTGTCTTTCCCCTGCCATGAGGTGTCACCCCCTCCTACCCTCCGCGTCAGAAGCAGCTGACTTAAGAGGGTGCCTGGAAGTAATGAGAGCGTGCTCAGCCAATCCAAAGGGGCCTTAGTGGTCAAAGGCACTACTTCTCGGGTTAAGGGCGAATCTCATACAGCTCAGGGTGAGGCAAACCAAGGTGACAGTCACCAATGCTCCAGAGCACCTGGTGCTTTCTCAAGATGAGCCCCCAATCCCTGGGCTAATGGCCTGCAGTGCACAGGACCCAGCTGGGACACAAAGGACCTTGCTTTTGGCTTTGTTGGGAAATGAGACAGTAATGTTGGCTGAGCCCCAACTGCTTGATTTTCATAGAAAAACATGGCATGGTGATCTCAAGCCTTCTTCTAAATTCATCAGAAAGCCCATTAAACATAACTGCCTACACTTGAGAGGGGGTTAACATAAGCCACCAGGGAATCAAGGGGTCCTTTGGGTACCACATAGCTAACTTTTGTCATCACTATATTTTTCTTGTTAGCATGCTAGGTCAAACATAAACTTGATCAAGTTAGTAGCATGACCACATGTTCACTACTAAGTCTCTTCACAAATACCACTTGTAGTCAGACTGCCAACATTTGTGGTCCTTAAGGAAACAAAACTACAGGCAGAGGTTGGGTGATCGCTGTGAGTTCAAGGCCACGCTGAGACCACATAGTGGATTCCAGGTCAGCCTCGGTAGAGCAAGACCCTACCTTGAAAACAGAAAGAAAAAAGAACTATAAAAGCAGATTCTCCACAAACACCTGCCGCCTTCTAACAACTGCCCTGCAGGTGGCCTTCAAGGTGAGGAGAACCAAGGCCAACCTGAGTGGGTTCACAGAATCCGTGAATTCAGAAGACTGGAGGGACAGACCTCTAGGCAAAGGTGTCATATGGGAACTTTCAGGCTGATTGCAGAAAAGCACCCGGTGCCAACTGCAAGGCTGTAGAGGCCAAGCAGAAGCCCTGGATGGTCACCTGCTTTCTCCTCCCACAGCAGCAGTGAACACCAGTGCTCGGAGCATGTGACAGTCAGCAATGCGCTTGGGAGCCTCCAGGGCAACAGACACCACCTTGTAGTAGAGCAAAGGAACATTTTAGACATACGGATAAGAGCAAAGAAAGAATGCGTGCATATGGGGAAATGCAGTCTGAAGCATGGTAAGAAGATCCTCGTTCTCGGGCATTTTTAGCTCATTCCCTCTGCTGCACAGCTGCTTGAAGAACTCTCCCAGAAAGCTGCCTCACAGCGTGAGAGCAAGAAGCAATCAAAACGGCAGCCGTCCCTCAGGATCCCCCCGCCCCAGTCACCACATGCCCCTTATATAAATGTCAGAGTACTTGCATGGACTAGAATCCTGCCATCTACTCTAAGTCAGGTATCACCCACCCAAGTGCCGTTACACGGTGAGTGTTGTGATACCGTACTGTTTGGAGGGTCACCAACAATGGTGCCTGCACATGTTCATACTGACATAATTATTTTGCCAACTCTCTTTTTTCTTTTTTTAACTCGATCTTCACTTTCTTTAGTTTTTAAAGTTGGCCTGCAGAGATGTAGGTGTCAATCATTCTTTGCCAACTGTTTTCGATCTGTTCCTGGCTGGTGGTATCACAGATGTGGAGCCTGCAGATGGACATGAGGAACCACAGTGCTTGATCTGATATTGGACCCTTCATTAGGACATGAGCCCCGGGGGCAGAGGAATTTACATTCCACACATCCCAGCTTTACAGCTTCCTAGGGTACAGCCCTCTACTTCTCAAGGTCTCTCCTTGATGTTATCCCATCAGTAATCTTCCTCACAACAATCTGTCTTTATTTGCTCTCTAATTATTCTCCCACTAATCTGTTATGAGTTGTTTTACATTTTTGGTTCTAAATACTTAGAAGCTTACTTGGAGTGTCTGGCAGCACACCACTAAGTTGCCATAGTATTTGGGCAGTACATGTGACAGCCTGTTTCTATTATGAACAATCTGCCTAGATGGAGTTGTAATGAATTCTAAATTATGGTGATTATATTTAATTCATGCACACACAATGGTAGATTACACAACCGCATGGGAGAAGTAAACCTCAGGTGTTATATGTGGCTCACCCATTGTATGGTCAAGACATAGTATTTTTGGAGACTGAAGAGGAAGTGAAATATCTTAACTTTTTCTCTTATGACACAATACAGACTTCTTGGAAGAGGCCTGTTATACTTTGTCCTGTTCTTCAGTGAATCGGCTCCAGAGTATCTCAGCTAGCAAGCACGACTCAGTGACTACAGGAATGTTCTCATTCCCAAGGACAGCCTATAGGAAAACAAGCAACTTCTAAGACAAGCATGCCATCAGGAGTCAGCATTTCTTTTAACACGATATAGGGAATACTCAAGACACAGGGAGCATCCTGATCACAGAA
>PVHP010043600.1:0-14136 GCA_004024765.1 Zapus hudsonius
ATTGAGTCAGCCACCTGCTGGCCTTGGACTTGACAGTATAGGCTGAGGATCAGGAAGGGTCAGGGCAGGTGGGGTGCAGTACAGCAAAGGTCTTACATGGCCAGTGGGTATCCAAGTTGAGATGGAGAAGGCAAGTCAGAGACAGGAATAAGTAGGTTTTGTACTTTTGTCACCACAAGATTCTATTACCTCAGCAGTGAAATCCATTCTCTACCCTCCCATATGAATCCTGTATCTTGGGCTTCAAGCCCTGGAACCCCTCCCCTCACAGCAAGAAAGAGAACTCTGAGGCCACAGAATGAACTGCGAAGGCATCAGTCAGAAGTTCAGAAGGGGAGAGTTATAAAAATGGGAGCTGGGGAGAACTAGGTGTGGGTGAGCCGAGCCTGCTCTGAAAGCACCAGAGAGCCAGAGGAGTTAGTCATCTGTCCCTGAGCCTCTGTCACCAGCCATAATGTAGGTGCCCCTGGATGAAGAGGCAATTAAAGTGCAATTAACTTCCGTGACCCGCAGCTCTGAGTGCACATCAGAAAGAGATTTGGAGATCATTAAATATGGGGGTGGAGGAGTGCAAAGAGCTGCAAGGTAATACAGCAGGAGGCAAACCTTTATTGGAAGCCCACAGGTGCCTTTTGGGGGATGCTTGCCACAGTAGGTCCCCAGGACAATGACATAAGAGACCCAGGGTAGCCCCTGGGTGGAAGAAGGGGCCAGGAGTGCTGCTTTTCCTGAAGCCCCTTCCTAGGAACCTGCTCAGCTGAGTAAATTAGCAGGTTTCTCTCTTGTGGCGAGAGCACTGGAGAATAAAATGCCAAATGGATCAGTTTCATGGGATGGGAGACTGATCAATTTTCAGAGCTGGAAGGCTCCTTGGAGAACATCTGATTTAGCCTTCTTCATTTTTCAGATGAGGAGCCTGTAGCCTAGAGATAGGAAATGACTTCCCTAAAATCACAGCTGGTACTTGAAACCCTGAACCAGAAAACACCCAGGGATGTGGGGTAAATTCTCCCCATCATTTTCCACTCCTGCATATTCAGTGTTCTTTATATTGAATCTACTTTTGATAAGGAGGAGTACCTGCAATCTCAGAGGTAATTTACTGTGAAAGATAATTCCCAAGATTTCCCATCATTATTAACATTGACTTGAATTATGTTGCATTTTATATCAGAACATGGGTTTAATTTAACCCACGGCAAACAATTCTCTTCATTAAAAAAATAATAATAATACTAAAAAATCTTCTCCTTCCCACAATGACACTGCTGCCTGGCTTCTTGCAAGGATAATACTAATGTACCCAAGTATGCCTTTTCAATCAGATGTTCACACCTGGCTTGAAAAATCTTCATTAGCACCCATTGTTTGGCTGGGCTCCTTGGGGACAGATCCTTATTCCTTAGAACAGCAGGGAAGTGAGGTGACAGGCTGGCACAGGAGGAAAGTATCAGCTCCACAGAACCCGAGTTAATGAAGATCAAGTCTGGGTGCTGAGGGAGACTCTGGGGGCACCAAAGTCAAAACTGAGCCCTTGGCCTTAAGCACAGAAGCACTTTGTCAGGATTGGCTGGTTTGGCCTTGGAGCAGGGCCATGACACTCAGTAAGCATAACCGTCTTCTAGCCTTCATGCAGGATGAGACCACATGCCCTCCTGTTCAGTATGGCACCCGGTAGCCACATGGAGCTATGGAAATTTAAAACAGCTAACTTAATGAAGTCAAAATTCAGTTCCTTCTTCACACTACCTAATTTCTAGTGTTCAGTGGCCACCTGCCGTCCCACTGACCAGTGCAGGTTTGGGTCACTCCTGGCCCTGTAGATAGATCTATGCCCTGCTGCTGTAGACACTGGGCAGTGCTGGCTTTGTCTGAGCATATTTCTTCTCCAGGGAATGCTTGTCCTGCCTAGGAGGTGTGGAGAAGTGGCGAAGGGGTCCTAGCTTTGGGCATCTGGAGTCTTCTGCCAGGAAAGGGTTAGGAAAGGCAGCATTGTGTCCCCAGCTTCTGTTTGTCGTGCATTGTGACTCCCTGTTCTTGCTCTGATTCTTTCTCCAAGTGACTTTGAGTGACTGCCCTGGCCTTGCAGGTTCCCTGCAGGTCATCGGAAGCCAGTGCCTTCTGTTGCACCAAGCCAATAGCAGGTGCACAAAGACAGCACTAGCCACATTCACTTCACGTCGACTCTATGCCATCAGAGTACTTTCAACACAGTCATCCTGACCCCCAGAGGATGAAGCTCAGATACAGAGTTAAGGTCCAGCAAGGAACACACCCATGCTCTCTTATTTTATTTTTTTTTAAGTAGGGTCTTACTGTAGCTAAGGATGAACTATAACTCACTCTGTAATTCCCGGCTGGCCTCAAACTCAGAGTGATCCTCTTCCCTCTGCCTCCTATGTGCGGTGGGATTAAAGGTGTGCATCACCTTGCCTGGGCTGGATGAACCCTTTAATCAACAAGTGAGGTGCCAGGACCCAAACCCAAGTAACTATTTTTCTTTGTGTGTGTGTTGCTGGTGGGGGGGGGGGGAGTGTATACATGTACACAGATGCACACACCCTGTGCACACATGTGGTGTGTGAGAGGTGTACACATGTGTACAGATACACACACCCTGTGCACACACATGTGGTATGGAGTGTATACATGTGTACAAATGCACACAACTTGTGCACACAAATGTGGTGTGGAGGTGTATACATTTGTATAGATGCACACACCCTGTGCACACACATGTAGTGGTGGGTGTATACATGTGTAAGATGCACACACATGTGGTGTGTAGAGGAGGACACTGTTGGGTGTTATCCTCAATCATGCTTCCACCATTTCTAGAAACAGGGTCTGTCACTGAGCCTGGAGTTGTGCTATTTTCTTGCTGACCAATCAGCCCCTGAGATCATCCTCCTATCTCTGTTCTATGCCTGCCTTTTTTAAAAACATGGATTCCAGGAATCAAACTCAGGTCTTCATGCTTGTGGAACAAGTACCTGCCGAGAGATCTCCCGAGCTCCCTTGCTATTTTCTACCAATCTTGGCCCCTTGGTCAGTGTGCAGAAAAGATAGTTCTGTGTTTCAATTCTCACTTAGCCTTCTCCTCCAGTGGAAAAACCTTCGCTACTCTTCAAGGACTTTGTGAGGAGCCAATGAAAGCGTGTGGTGGGGAAAGTTCTTTATGGGCAGTAAAGCTCTGCTCCTATGTCAGAAACCCTAAGGAAAACACATAGAACCTGGTCTCCCAGTCAGCAGCCCATAGGCTGAAGGAGTTCCTGGGGAAGGCAGAGCTTGTTTAGTATGAAGGCACTCTGGTCTACCAGAGAGACTCAGACTAAGTTCAGGGCCAGTATGTGCAAGTGTCTTAGGTGATCTGGCACCCAGAGGGCAGCTCTGAGGCCCCATCGATCATCAATATGTGAGCTGGAGCAAGTCAAAAGTTTGCCAGGGAGAGCTCTGCCTTGCCTGGCAGAGAGATTAGTGGCAGATTCTCTTGGCAGATTCCTCCAGGCTCTCAGAGGTGTGCCTCCTCTGTCCTGTATAGCTGAAGAATAGGAATTCTCAGTGGGCAATGTAGTTCCTTACCTGGCACCTGGGAATAGGAGGCAGCCTGTCCTCCTTACCATGAGGGCAGGATGGAATTGCAGAAGGTTGGGATTAGTATCTGTGACTATTTCTCCTTAAAACACATGCTCATATACAGCATAAACAAATCCTGACCATACCAAGTGACATATGATTCACTTGGTCGATACCGAAGATAAAGGTTCCAGACTAAGGATCCAGAAATAAAGTCCTTGGTCTGCTACTAACTGGCTATGCAGCCTCAAACCAAGCACAGAAATCCAGAATGAGCCTCTGATGTCATTAGACCATGAAGGAGGGAATACCCAGTCTGTGGTACGCTTCCTTCCTAAATGATACCTTAGCTCATACTGGTAATTGATCGTGCTGGTTTTCCCCAGGAATCCTAAATGAAACTTTAGGATCCTCAAATCAAAATGGAGATGACTGCCTCTTATGAAATGGGGTTGGCATCAGAGATGGAATGGATTTGCCATACCTGACCTAGATCAAGTCCTCACTTTTAAAATAAGAAACGCAAAGGCTTAGAGAGGGGGAATAATCTACTTAACATCACCCAGCTAGTCAGAGAAGGTTTAGAATTCAGGGCCCAGGGCCTAGGGTCCAGTGCCCAGTACAGTACAGGAAACACCCTGCAAACCCCAGGCCCCATGCAGAAGTGCAACCCATTACCATTGTTTTAGCCCAAATGGATTTAAATCCTGGAAACAACTCCTTAGGCTCTTTCCTTCATAAAAGCCCCTTTCTCTGCACCAGCCAAGAAACTAACATGCAGGCAGCCTCCTTGGTGCCCAGCCAGCTAATGTGTTCCAGGCATTAGCACTAAACTAACATTTTATTTCCCTACCATAGTATGTAATTTCTTTGGAAGTTGAAGTGTAATGAAATTGGTGTTTATTATAATTAATAAAAGCCCCATAACTTTAAATTGGGTCATAAATCTTGCAGAGAAATCCAATACCACTGTACGAGTCATTCCTTTCCCAGAAGGGACTCTTCAGAGAGGAGGCAGCGGCCATGCTCTCTGGCAGCCTATTCTCAGCTGCTAATCTATTCGGGTCACACGTGGCCACTGGCTTCTGGGGATCTGCAAATGAAAAAAAGTGTCCCTGAACCTCACACCTGTAGAAGTGGTTTCAGTGTGAGCATGACCTGCGTGGTCAGCTGAGAAAAGGCTTATCTAGAGAAATGAAACTATGTAACCATGATTGTCCTCTATGCCTGCAACTAGCTGTCCCTGTCCCCAAGCTCACCCTAAGTGTTCACAATCCAGTCTCAGGGCTCTGTGTGAAGTAGTTACATTTCTCTTTGCTGTGACAAAATGTCTGATCAAAACAACTTAAGGAGGGTAGGTTTATTTGGGCTCGTGGATTAGGGGATTCAGTTCATCATGGTGGTGCAGTCATGTCAGTGGGAGTGTGAGGTGTCTGGTCACATTGCATCCAAAGTCAGGAAGCAGAGAGACAAGGGCTTCTACTCAGCTCCTGGTCTTCTCTTCAGTCTCAGGACCCCACCCCATGGGATGGCGTCACCCATATTCAAGATGGTCTTCCCTCCTCAATTAAAGCTCTTTGGAAATGCCCTATAGACAGAACTCAGAGTGTCTCCTACCCAGTCAAGTTGACAATGAAGAGTAACCCTCACAGAGATGCTTGCAAGCTGCCATGTGCAATTCAGTGTGACACACAAAGTGGCTGACCTTCGTCTTGAGTGGGATCCAGTGAGAAAATTATTAAAAGAAGAAAGCAGAGAGCTGGGAAAGGGGCTTTGATAAATGACCAGCAGTTTGCTAGGTGGGCATAATCATGCATTCGATAGCATCCTTTCACACTATACCAGGGCCTTTAGACTTGCTCATCCCCCAACGCTTCTCTGCCTCCCCATTCAGATCTCATTTCACATATGAGACCCCCGCATGTATCCCCCAAACATGTCTGTCCTATACAGCCCCTTGCTAGGAAGTGGCCTTTCCCATCTCTTACACTATCTTTCTTTTCACTTTGAAATGATACTTTTTATTTCTTAGTGTCCTTATTTACTATCAGTTTCTCAAACGCCCAGGACAAACATAAACTCTATTATGACAAGAAACTTGCCTGCTTTATTCACGACTATGTTCTTGGCATCTAAAACAATTCCAGGCACCCAATGGGCAATTAATAACTAGTGGAGGCAAAGATTCATGAAACTGCATGGCTCATTAAAAGAAACTTGTTTCAAAACAGATTATAAAATCGTATGCAATGTCAAAAGGCAAAATGGTAGTTGAAGGTGTTAAAGTGAAAGAAAAATCAGGCCAGAGAAATCAAGCCACTGAGTGAGACGCTCCGGGGAAGGGTGGGGGTGGAGAGAAATGCCTCATAGAGGACATGCATTTTGCTTGCTGTGAGATTCTTAGGTAAGTTTTCAGAGATCACCAAGCTAAGTGAATAAATAGTGAAGCATCAAGGCGGGGGTGGGTGGGGTCCACATATATAACTCACATCCTTAGCATCTTCCCAGGGGTTGGTGGCTGTCATGGTTTGATCCAGGTGTCCCCCACAAACAAATGAATATGTTCTGATAGATCGATCCTCAGCTGATGGCAATTCGGGAATTAGAACCTCACTAGAGCTGTGTTGTTGGGGTGGGCTTGTGGGGGTTATAAGCCAGCTTCCCCTTGCCAGTATTTGGCACACCTTCCTGCTGCTGTTTCCAGTGCTGTGGCAGAGATGATGTCCAGCCCTCTGCTCATGCCATCGTTTTCCCTGCCAGGATGGAGTCTCCCCTTGAGTCTGTAAGCCAATTAAACCCATTCCTCCACAAGCCGCTTTTGTTTGGGTTCTTTCTGCACAGCAACTAGAAACCTGACCGCAACAGTGGCAGATTTGGCTCTGAACTTCCTAATAGCCAAAACAAGTAACTGTGAACTAAACCCCAAAGTCATTGCTTAAGGACAGCTTCAGTTTTCCTAGATCTGAAACCCAAGAGAAATATCCTCCACTGGTCCTTACAAGGAGAATTGTTATGCTGTACAGTCTCCAACTGTATATTCCAATCCTTTCAAAAGAAAGGCTTGTTATCGCCTCTTTCCTTGCAGCAGGTGGATGACCCAATGCTCAAGAATAATTTTGCAAAGGCCTTTACACACAGAGCTTGCCTGGCCAGAAGATGGAAAAATATCTTACAACCGTGGAAGGACAGTGGGTCCTCCACACAGTGCTCAGTATCTCTCAGCAAGTTCACAGTCAAGCCCAAACCTGTGGCCCTCTCGCTAGGTGAGGACTGCAGCTTTCTTCTTCCTAAGCTTCATATTGGTCGATATCAGGTACATGGGTTTTCCCTGCTGCATTTCCCTGGGGCTCTCACAGATTCCAAGAGGAGAAGTTTGTGTGTAAAGTTGATTGGTTGCATGTTTTATTGTAATGGACTTTCCAACTCTGTGCTAGTTTTGTTTTGCTGGGGAATGGAAAATATTTTGACACTTCTGGGATGACGGGGGTTTTGATGAACCCCCTGAGGGGGTGAGAAAAGGATTCAGCAATTTCTGCACAATGTGAAGTTCACTTCCTGCCAGATGTGAAACTAAGCTGCGGGGTACAGATGCAGAGAACATTCAGACAGTGGGGGAGGAGGCTGCTGTGGCTGAGAAGGAAGGAGAGAGAGAGAGAGAGAGAGGGAGGGAAGGAAGGAGGGAGAAAGGGAGGGAGGGAAGGAGGGAGAGGGAGGATGGATCATTTGCAAAAAAAGGGGTGTGTGTGTTTGTGTGTGTGTGTGTGTGTGTGTGTGTGTGTGTGTCCACAGGTGTCCACATGCATAGACACATGCTGGGCCTCAGGATGTGAGCATGAGCTGCTTGCTCCTGGCCTGCCTCACCTCCACACTTCTTGCCTGGTGTCACCAGGATGAAAGTCACATCAAAGTCACCGAACAGTTAAGAGCCACAGCTTGCAGTTGCTCAGACCTACCTTTGAACATAGCTTCAACACTCATTGGCTGCGTGAACTTGGACAAGACCATAACTCTGATGCCCGCCTCCTCTGTTTCCTTATTGGTACATCACGATGGCTGCGGACAGGCCATCAATGGAAGTATGGCAGGTGAGCAGCCGGAGAAATGTCAAACAGAAGAGCTCTTAGGAATTCACTTGTTTTCAGCTTTGCCTTAGGTCAATGAACAAGGGACTGACCTTGATTGGACTTCAGTCTCCCCAGCAGTCCCCATGAGAGAGGAATGGATGACCTCCCAAGTCTTCTTGCTCTCCCAGTTGGTGTAAACATTGACTACATGTGAACGCTTGGGGTGCACGAAGGATATGTCCCCAGATCCAGACTGCATGGATGTGTGCTTAGGACAACCCCCCCTGCAGTCCTGGCCCATATCAGGAAAGCCCAGACTCCCCTGCTGGAATTTTGGGGTTAGTGTCCGAGCTCTGCACTTTACTAAATGGGTGGCTCTGAGCAGGTCACCTGACCTCATGTCTCCTCTGTTTCTGCATCTGAATAAATAGAGGTTCGTGGCAGGTGTTGACTGTG
Source organism: Zapus hudsonius (assembly GCA_004024765.1). Lineage (NCBI taxonomy): Eukaryota > Metazoa > Chordata > Mammalia > Rodentia > Dipodidae > Zapus > Zapus hudsonius. The sequence goes on from PVHP010043600.1 coordinate 8,097, forward strand.
TTTGGCACTCTGTCTGGCTGATGGCAAACAGTGAAGCAGTGTGCCCTACTGTCCTACCATTTTGGCTGTGTGGTGCCCACTTGAAGGACGGAGCCCCTCCCCATTATACTAGATTGTACTTCTCTTAAGAAAAAACGGAGCTACACTTGCCCTTCAGGATATTATGTAGTTTAATTGGGACAAACAGTCTTTAAAAACTGTCCATCATTCAAGTGTACTTGATGCAGAGATGGCTGCCCAGGCTGGTTTCTCCTCTGATCCTATGGCAGCCCAAGCCCTCAAGACCTGGAAGCTTGGGCTTCTTTGCTAATCATGCATTACAAAGAAAAACAATGAAAGGAGGTCCATGGACTTCAGGGCCCATAAAACCAAGAAGCAAACCTTGAACCCACCTCTTATTAGGTACAATGACACTACACTGCTGTGTCATTCCCCTCATCTGGAAATGGGGACAATAGTAGATTTCTTTCTTCTTTGATTACAAAGATTAAATGAGACTTTAAAAATAGGTCACGTGCTTAGGTGTCCAATAAAGAAGAACACTTTTCAAATAGGCATTGTTGCTCAGTTTCTATTGCTACCCAACCAGCTTTTACCTGCCTAGAGGCAAAGATGAAATGTACTGACACACCTTTTTGTCCATCCTGACTGAGGGCCAAAGGATGGATGAGCAATGATCTACTTAGAAGGTCTTCAAGTCAAAGCTGTGTGTTTTCTTCTGGGTCTGAATGTTCCTCCCCTTAGGATGTCATTTTACAAGCCAAGGCAGGAATGGAAGTCACTTCTGTAATCGTCCTCGCTTTTCCTGTCACCAGCTCTATTTTCCCATTGGTTCAGCCCACTGTATCAGATGTTTACTTTGGAGCTCTTCCCTCCATGACAGTCCCAGGAACTTCCGAGTTTGCATATTCAGAGAGCCAACTGACTCTGGAACAGCCAGGGGATGAATATTCATTGTCACTCCTAAGCTGTGCAGTGGACAAGAAATGCTGACAGGGTCTGCACACTTGGCCTGAGGGGACATGGAGCATCTCAAAGATGTATTAGCCCGATGGCCTGGATGCTGTCCCTGGGGCTTTGTGAATTCTGGCTTTAGGAGGGACCCTGACCTCCCTGTGATAGAGGCATTTCTTCTCAGGTTCTCTGTGTAGCGTTTTTAATTCCCACTCGCAATATCTCCTGTGGCCTGGACGCACTCAACTTCAGCTTAAAAGACAATGTTGACATTGTGTTCTGTGTGCTCAGTGCCCTGGGGTGGTGTGACATGGCCCTGGATGTTGCTCCCACTTGTCCTACTTGAGGCTGGAGCAATACAAGCTCATGTCAAGGTCATTTGGAGGACATCTTTGCTAGAACTAAGAAGCAGAAGAGTTGGGTCCATTGATTTAGAATCCTACCTTGGATTGGACTTCAACATTATGAAGTTCCCCATATGAGATGAACAAGTAGGCACAGAGGGAAATCGGGCTTCCAGATGCTCCAGGGATGTCACTGGCAAGTAGGTGAGCTGTTTGTGGAGGAGGGGCAGCAGAGGGACAGTGAGAAGGGCTCTGACAGCAATCCGCAAGTAATTCTTGTAAGTCTTCTGTATGAAGATGAGACTCTCGCAGGCCATTTCCTGATTCCTACTTCATTGGTATTCTAGACAGCATCTGCCCTGCTTATAAAGATGGTTCTCTCTCTCTCTCTCTCTCTCTCTCTCTCTCTCTCTCTCTCTCTCTCTCCTTCCTTTCCCATTTCCCACTAATGTCACACCGTGGGATCTTACCTCCTCTAGGCTGCTCAAGGACACAGGCCAGCTCTGTGTTAGCGTGACACAGAGCAGCACCTGCTCCATGGTGGTGCATACCAAATGCTTTGGAATGGACAGAAGGGTGTCTTGATCCATCTCTCTCTAGTGGGCTTCTATGGACTTGAGCTGAAATGAAGTCTGAATCTGCTCCCAGCACCACATCATGGGTGTAAAGTAGAAGTACATTTGTGACAGAGGCACCCACCTGTGCCAACATCAATGGGTGGTGTGTGTCTACATAGTTCACCTCCTTGCAAGTCTACACGTTATTTTCAACATGATTGCTTTCGCTCGAATGTGTCTGCGAATCTAGCTTCACAGCTGTTTTCTTCTAGCTGAAGCACTGAGCTAGAGCCCGTGGGAGCTCTGGAGGTGGAGGTGCAGGAGCAAACCAGTCTGAGGATGTGGCCACACAGTTGGATTTATACATATTTATATTTATAAATTTATTATATATCATATCATATAATGTATATAATATTAATCTATAACACATTGTGGTTCTCTCCACGGGTGCAGCGGGCCATCAGAGGAAAGAAGAGAGAGAGAGAGAGAGAGAGAGAGAGAGAGAGAGAGAGAGAGAGGGGAGTGGCGGGAACCGGTAGCCGGGAGCGGGGCGGGCGTCTGCTGTCCACTGTCCGCTGTCTCAGGGCTGGGGCCCACAGAGCTGGGGGGAATGGCGCAGGGGGATCCGGTGGGACACAGAGGCGAGCAGATGCATATGGTATATCCACGTGGTTCTTTTTTTCATTCGGGGACCTACACTATCTAAGGAAAAAGGGGTCCAGGGCATGGGAAAATGGGGAAGGGACAAGGTGATTGGTTGATGGGGGTGGGGAGTTGGCAGCCTGCACAGGAATAGGTGGGTGGGACAGGTGGGTGGGGACAACCTGGGAACCTCATTGGGGGTCCTGAGTGGCGGGAAATACGTGATGCTAGCCACGGTCTGTCCGTGGGGATGCTTACAAGGAAGTTTTGCTCAATGCCAGTCCTGCTGAGATGGGGGATGCTGGTTTCAGTGGCCAGCCCATGGGGGTGGGAGCTAGGGTGGGTGGAGCTGGGAATCGCCTACCGGATCATGGGGTTTCACCTCCTCATTCACCGTTAACCCTTCGCTCTCCGTGCCCTTAGTAGCAGAGCTAATAGTTAATGTCCAACATCACATTACTGATAATTATATCTTAATCAATATATAATAGATATTTATTTATATTTAGAAATGGATTTATAGAGATACCATAGTGGAGAGTAAAGGTAGATGGTGACTTCAGGGTATTGGGATAGTTGTAGTACTAGCGACCAGTTTTTCTCCAGCTGGAGGAGGCCAAATGCTCTGGGTCTATGAGGTGTAGCTGTGTTTCCCCTGCATCTGTACAGACATGGACAGACAAAGAAATTGAAGGAAGATGACATTTAATCTCATTTCAACTCTTGGCGGGACACTGCCCACATTTCTTCCGTTCGTTTAAAACTTTTTATTTGAAATAATTGTAGATGTATCAAGAAACTATAAAACTAGTACAGAGTTCATGGATACTTTTACCCAGCTTCTTTTAGTGTAAACAAGCTACATAGCCACAGTATAATTATGGAAATTGGGAAGCTAACATTGGTTCGTTAGTAAGTGAATGTTGTTGTTTTGAGACAGGGTCTTATTAGGAAGACCAGGTTGGCCTGGAACTCCTGGATTCTCAAGCCTCAGCCTCTCAAGTGTTGGGTTTATGGGTGCAAGCCACCATATTCAGCTTTTTAAACAATATTATTTATTTATGAGAGAGAGAGAGAGAGAGAGAGAGAGAGATGCATCAGGGCTGCAAACGAAGTCCAGATGCATGTCACGTGCTTTTGTGGGCACTGAAGCATCAAACCCAGGATGGGAGACTTTGCAAACAAGCACCTTTCCCCACTGAGCCATCTCTCAAGCCTCATATTCAGCTTCACATTTGAATTTTACCAGCTTCTCCACTAGTGCCCACGTTTGCTTTAGGATCCAGTCCAAGATCCCACCTTGCATTCGACTGTCTTGTCCCCTTAGCCTTTCCTATTTGGTCCTCGCCCATGCTTCCACTGGACCCATGACCTTGAACACTTTGGTGAGTATTGATCAGTTCTACTGTACATCATTTCTGAATCTCCTCCTGTTCTAGGTGGAGAAAACACCTAATTGTTGACAGTTTACAGGGTGAACAAGAGGCCTAACTTCCCATTTCTACAGTAACATCTTCCTTTGGTTGGCTTGACTTTCTTCAGTAGCTTTTGCTTGCTTGCCAAGCTCCTATTCGTCCCCAAGAAGTAAAGACGCTCATGTTTGCAGAACAGTGGAAGGTTGAGCCAGAACTCTCCAGTCTCCCCAGAACTCAACTCCTCAGAAGTTCCAGGAAAGTTTTCAGCAGAGGAGGCACCATTGTGGCCGTATTTAACCTCTCCTCATCCTAGCTCAACCACATAATGGAGCGAGACCGCTACCAGCTGGCATCATATGACAAGGGTAATGAGGCTGAAACTTGGGGTAGACTCCAGGAATGATCCTTTGGAAGACAAGAGGGTTGTGTTCATGCAGCCAGAGCCAGACTGTGGCCAGAGTCTGTCAAGGACAAAACAGAGGGAGGGGCTACATCTATTCAGTGCCTGCGTGAGAATCAGAGAGAGAGCCTGCAAGAAGAGACCAGAAGTAAGCAGAGTGAGGCTGGAGAGCGAGAAATGGCTTTTGTGTGGCCCACCTCTGCTGACTATGTCTGCAAAAGTTACCTTCCTGTTGGTTGATGGGACAAAAAAAAAAACACCCAACTCAAAACAGCTGGTGGAAGGAAAGAGTTTATTTTTGCTTATAGGCTTGAGGGAAAGCTTCATAATGGCAAGAAAAGAATGGCAGAGCAGAGGCCAGATGTCACCTCTGCCCTGGCAGCTGGCAACAAGAAGCAAGAGGATGATCTGAGCTCTGGCAAGTGGAAGCTGGGCTCTAACACCCGAAGCCTGCCCCCGAGCAGCACACCTCCTCCAGCAAGTTTCCACCTCCCAAATTGTCACCAACAGGGGACCAAGCAGTCAAAGCAGATGAGTTTATGGGGCATATCTGATTCAAACCACCACAAGGTTCAACAGTGTTATCAAACTTTGTTATCTCTGTGATAGGTACCTGAGAGAGACAATTTAAAATGAGGAAGGATTTAATTTACTTCCTCATTTGGGGGGGCTTTCAGTCAGCTGGCTCCATAATTTCCTTGTCACAGGGAATCAGAAATCATGGTGGAAGGAAGTGTCGAAGTAAAGATGTTCACCTCACTGCAGCCAGGAAACAGAGAGACAGAAGCAGCCAGAGCCAAGATCTGCCTTCAAAGGTACTCCTCCATCAACTCACTCCACCTTCCCTAGTTCCATCACCTTCCCAAAAGTCTCTTCAAAATTTCAACCCATCCATGGATTTGACCATTGGATAGGTCAGAATCCTCATGATATGATTGTCTCTGGAAACAGCCTCACATAAACAGCCAGAGGTATGATTTGTCTACCTGGGTACCTGTCAATGCAACCAAGTTGGCAATCTAGATTAACTAACACAAAGTACCTTCTCTATAGGAAGACCTCAGATATATGAAGGGACCATTGGACTTCAATTTCAAATCTATATTAAAAATTTAGAATGGCTAGGAGCTAGGGAGATGGATCAGTGGTTAAAAGTGCTTGGTACATAAGCCTGGTAACCTATATAAAGATGACTGCCCAGAACCTATATAAAGCTGGACTCGAGTAGTACACATGTCTGACAATGGGAGGCAGAGTTAGGAAACCACCAAAGCTTGTGGGCATTCAGAGTGCCGAGACCCTGTGTCAAATGTGGAAGAAGGGGAGGACTCATACCTTAATGTTGCACTCTGGTCTCCACACACACACACCATAGCATGTGCACACCTGTAGGTTCATACACACACACACACACACACACACACACACACACACACACACATTGATTAATTTTGACTTTCAGCTTGATGGGGTGTTACATCATCTAGGCTATATCCCTCTGGCTATGTTGGAAAGGGTGTTTCCAAAGAAGTTTAACTGAAGATCAAAGACATACTCTGAGTATGCTTGGTACCATCCCATGGGCTGGGATCTTCTACTGAATAGAAAGAAGAAAGCAAGCTGGGCATCAGCATTTTTCTCTCTCTCTCTCTCTCTCTCTCTCTCTCTCTCTCTCTCTCTCTCTCTCTCTCTCTCTCTCTCTCTCTCTCTCTCCTCTCTCCCTGT
>PVHP010043601.1:0-14417 GCA_004024765.1 Zapus hudsonius
GTGTGTGTGTGTGTGTGTGTGTGTGTGTGTGTGTGTGTAAGATGTGTGTATGCCACATCATGTGTGTGGAAGTCAGGATAATAGGGGGTATTGGTCCTCATCTTGCACCTTGTTTGAGGCAGGATCTCTCGCTGTTTACCATTATATTCCTCAGGCTAGCTGACTTGCAAGCTTCTAGCAAACTCTCTCATCTCTATCTCCCTGCTTGCGATCAGCATGCTGCGATTACAGATGCTAGCTAGGTGGAATTTTGAGAGAGAAGAGGTTGAACTGGGGAATCATTTGAAAAACACAATCACAACCATAGTAACCGTTCCTACCAGTGAACATGGCTGACCTGCCATTGAGTTAGATCTTCTCAAATTCATTTCAGTAATGCAGCCTTCAGCACACTAGTCTTGTAATTCATTCCTTAAATTTGTAGCTACAGGCTGTATTCTTTTGATGTTAGATTAAGTTGAATAATTTCCTTATTTTCATTTATTATCTGTTCATTGCTAATACATTTAGTTGTTTATTTATTTATTTATTTATTTATTTATTTATTTATTTATTTATTTATTGTGTGATCATTTGTGCCAGTGTGTGAGTGGAAATCAGAGGACAACTTCAAGGTGTCTTGCTCGACCTCCTATGAGACAGGGTGTCTCGTCACTGCAAAGGAACTGTCAGACTGCACTAGCTGACCTGGGAGCTTGGAATTCTCCTGGCTCTGCCTTCCATTGTCATAGGTAATTAGTGTAATTATAATGCTGTAATTGTGTCTGTATATAATAATTATAAAATTATAATATATTATTTTTGTTGATTTTCTGTATATAGAAATCATCATCTGTAAATACAGTTATGGTTCTTCAAATAAATGTCTGTTACTTTAAAATTGATTTTTAGGTTAGCATGTACAAGAAATCTCACTCTAGCATTTTCATATACATGTTATTATACTTTGTTTCATCTATTTGCCTCCTCCAATGCTCTCCCTCCTTTGCCTGGTTCCCTTTCCCTTCTTTCCCTAGATAGTCCCCCTCCTCTGTTTCAGGTCACCTGCATTCCAGTATCCCATCTTCCCCCTTAAGACCTCTTCTTCTCCTCTCATAATATATGCTTACATTTCTACATGCACATATATTTTTAAATCTAGGTAGCACACATGAGAGAAAATATGCAGTGTTTGTTTTGTGAGTTTAGCTTATTTCCTTTAACACAATGATGTCTAGTTCCATCTACTTTTCTATAAATGTCATGATGTCATTTTGTGGCTACGTAATATTCCACTGTATGTTTATATGTGCTGCATTATGTGTATTCATTTATTTGTTGATGGTCACCTATGCTGGTTCTATTTTGTTTCTGTTGTGACTCGTGCAGCAAGAAACATGAATATGCAACGATTTCTGTGGTCTGTTGATTTGGAGTCCTTTGGGAGTGGTATAGCTGAGTCATAGGCAGCTCTATTTCTAGTGATTTCTTTTTTGAGATACTGATCTCCATAGTGCCTACACAAGGTTACACTCCCATGAGCAGTGCGTAAGGGTTCCTCTTTCTCCACATCTTCACCAGCATTCATGGCCACATGTTTTCTTGATGAGAGCCATTCTGACATGAGTGAGGTTGAATGTCAAAGCAGGTTTAATTCGCATTTCCCAATGCCTAAGGATATTGAATACTTTTTAAAATAGGAATTGGCCATTTGTCCTTCTTCCATTAAGAACTGTCTATTCAGTTCATGAATCCATTTATTGACTGGATGATTTAGAAGGAGGGTTGGGTGTTTCATTTTTTCAGTTCTTTAAATATCCTAGAGATTCATCCCCTGTCTGATGCGTATTTGACAAAGATCTTTTCCCTGTGTAGGCTGTCTCTTTACTCTGGTTGGTATTTTCTTTGTTGTGCAGAAGCTGTTTCATTTCTTGTAATTCCACCTGTCAGTCCTTGGGTTTATGGCCTGCGCCATTGGAGCTCTTTCCATTTTGCCTGTGCTTGTGTCCTGAAAGCATGCTGTGTTTCCTTTCAACAGTTTAGTGTTCCAGGCCTTACATTAAGGTCTTTGATCCATCTTGAATTCATTTATATACAGATTGAGAGATTGGGATTTAGTTTCATTCTTCTACATGTGGAAATTCTGTTTTCCCAGAACCATTTGCTTAAAAGGCTAGCTGTTTCAAATGTATATTTGTGACAATTGTGTTTTTTTTTCCCCAAAAAATTAGGTGGTTAGTGGAAGAGGGGTTGGAAAGATTGTAAGATCCATGATGGGGGAGAATATCCAGAGACATCACACCTCTCAGTAACAACACACAAGGAGGGGACCAGGCTACCTCCTGTGCTAATCATAACCCCCTACCCCATGGACAGATCCAGTATGCCCACCAAGGAGGGCCCTCAGTGGGTTGGGGACAGGGAGGAGGGAAATGGGGGTACGGTCATAAGATTCACTCATACAACGTATCTAATTATGAATAATAAAGGTATCAACAATTTGATGACAAAAAGTATTAGGTGGTTAAAGCTGTGTGAATTTATTTTGGAATAAATAAATCTGTTCCACTGATAGGCATGTCTGTTTTTGTTCCAGTATCATAATAATTGTGTAACCAGGGCCCTGTCATACAATGTAAAACCAATAGTATTGCTCTTTTAAGGGTCTTTGGAACTTCCATAGAAACTTTAGGATTCTTTTTCATATTCCATAAGCATATCATTGGGATTTTGAAAATTTTTAAAAATTTATTTATTATCAGGGAGAGAGAGAGAGAGAGAGAGAGAGAGAGAGAGAGAGAATGGGCACACCAGGACCCCTTGCCACAGCAAATGAACTTCAGATGTCTCTGTCACTTTGTGCATCTGCCTTTTTCTGGCCTTTATGGCTTATAGGGAATCAAACCCAAACCATCAGACTTTGCAAACAAGCTCCTTTAATCACTGAGCCATCTCCTGAGTCCCACTACTGGGATTTTGATGGGGATTGCATTATAGCTGTAGATGGCTTTTAGCAATGTAGCCATTTTCATGACAGCATTTCTGCCTATCCATGAGTATGGGAAGTCATTACAGCATCTGGGGCTTTTCCAGTTTCTCTTCTCAGTATCTTAAATTTTTTTTTGTAAAGGTCTTCCTCTCCTTGGTTAGGTTTATTCCTAGGGTTTTGTTTTTCTCCTTCAAGACAGAGTCTCTTATAACACAGGCTGTCTTCAAACTCCCTGTGTAGCTGAAGATGACCTTGAACTTCTAATCCTCCTGCCTCCACCTACAGAGTGCTAAGATTAGAAGCGTGCATCAAAATGCCCACTTTATGCAGAGCTGAGAATCAAACCCCAGGCTTCCTGTGTGTAAGGCAGGCACTTTACCAACTGAGCCACATCCCTATTCCACTTGGTATTCTTTTTTAAAGCTAGATTAAAAAAGTAATGCTGGGTAGAAATAGGTGTCCTGCTTGTGATTCTAAATTCTTGGGAGAGAACCTCAAATCCTCCCCTACTCCCAATTTCATCGACCAAGTACAAATTCATTTTCTGTGAGCCACCTGGGGATGACACGGACAAGTTCAGCTCTGACTGACACTTATATTCTGGTTCTTTAATTCCCCCCAGAGACCCCTGTGTTGAAGGACTGGTGGTCCCTAAGGTGGAATTGTTGGGGGGTGGTGCTTTGTGGGAGAAAGGTAGATCCCTGGGAGTGTGCCCTTGAAGGAGATATTGGGACCTTGATCTCTTTCTTCTTGTCTTTCTCTTTTGCTTCTTTGCCACAATGAGGTTGTTTACTTACTATGACATTCTGCTTCACCATAGCCCCAAAGTCATGGGGCCAAGGAACCATGAGCCAAAATCTCAGACACCATGAGCCAATAAAAACCTTTCTCTCTTAAGTTGATTTTCTCAGGCATTTTTGTCACAGCAAGGGAAAGATAACAAACACATTTCTGTGGAATGTGGGGCCATTTAGAGCTTCGATCGCTATGAGGAATGGTTCTCCCTTTGGAGTTTTCAACATGGGAGATACAGATTTGTGAAATTTTTTTCTATGTCTGACTTCCTTATTTCATAAAATGACTTTTTAGAGCTTATTTTATACACCCTTTGTAAGAGTACTTATAATAAGTTCTAAAGGATATTTTTTCTGTATCAGCTATAGTTGTTTCCAATTTTGTATAATATAGAGTGAATCAGTTCAAAGTGAATTTAAAAGAGATTATGAAGGACACATTCTCAACACTTACAGAAAACGTTATATATAAACCTGTTAAAAAAAAACCCTGTAGTAAAAAATATTGTTTGAACTACTTTCAAAGTATATTTTACTACATTGGTTAGTTTTTGAAAACTCTTCTTTAAGTTTATAAAGAGCTGAACACGTTCCTATATGAACAACAAAAACCTCAATTAAATTTACAGATCTGTACTGACGGTTGACTTCCCTCCAAAAGGAAATGGTAAGCATAAATTAAATGTATTTATTTTGTGCCAGTCATCATCTTGAAGTCAGAAATCAGTTTACTGTAAGACTGTGGGATTTGTAGCTAGTCTGAAAAACTGGCAAGCATAAATGCTTGAATTTTTAGTCATTTGCTACTTTGGCATATACCATATGAGAATGATCATGTTACAAGGATGGGCCATCTCTAAGAATAACAATCAGCCTTTTAAAGGCAGCATCTACTGCTTAAAAGTATGAAAAACACATCCAACTTCTTATTTCTGCAAATATATATATTTTTTTAAGCCATAGATTCTTATCTCTCAAAAAGAAGCAACAGACTTTTTTAGGTGCATGTCACTTTCTGCTTACTACTGTTCTTGGGAGTTCTTTTCTCTTTCATAATAAAATGTCTGTATTTCCTTTACCTTAAAAATATCAACATATAAGGTAAAACAATTGCTCTGTGATTGGAATTTCTGCCTGATACTGAAAACCTAATCAAAAGCTATGGCTGAGGAGGCCATACGTCCTAGGGGGAAACTACTACTGTTGTCTGGCTAAATTGGTATATTTTGCCCATCAAACTGCTCTCTCAATACTTTTATGTTTATGCCCATTAATGAATGCTACTTTCACTTTTGGTTCGAGAAGCTTCTCTTTTCAGATGGTGGTGACCATTGGGATGACCCAAAACTCACTGAAGTGCTGAGAAGAAGTGACACTGGAGTCTCTGTCACACCCTCCAAGGTTCAGGGACCATTGCAGAAGTGGTGGTGGAAAGACTGCGAGAGCCAAAGGAAAGGGAGGAGCACTTTGGACTGCTGTCTTCCAGAAACAAATGGCTGGGGCACTCATGACCTCATAGTAGCTGACGCTGCCTGCACGAGATTCATAATAGGAACGGGCGAGAATGATGACATCAAAGTAGAAGAGAGACTTGTTGGGAAGAAGGGATTCAGTGGAGGGGGGATTTGGAAGGAGGCAAAAGGGAGGATCCTGAGAGGAGATTGTGATCATGGCAGATTGTCCATATGTATGAAAGTTGTCAATAAGATGTAAAAAGTCACAAACAGGGCATTTACTATTTGTTATTTGATATGAGTCTCATAAAATTTTAAACATTTTGTTAAAGTAAGGAACCAAGGCAAGTATGGTGTTACACACTTTAATCCTAGTGCTTGGGAGACAGAAGTAGGAGAATCAGTTATTCAAGGTCATCATTTGCTGCATAGTGAGTTTAAGGCCAGCCTGGATGACATGAAGTCCTCTCTCAAAACAAGCAGACAGACAGACAGACAGACAGACAGACAAGAAATCCAAAAGCTAAGAACAAGCATGAGCTAGGAACATAAATGATCAGATAAATGCTTATCATTTATCTGTTTGTTGGGCAGGGTTTTGTTCTGTCTCCAAGGCCTAAAGCTCCTGATCCTCCTGCCATGGGTGGAGCGCTGGCACCACAAGGCCTCTGACCCTTCAGCAGTATCTTGAAGGATCAGATTGTGTTACAACCACAGAATGGAAATACTGATTTAAATGATTGGCTGATCTATATGAGCCCCACTGAGTTTTTGTTTTTAATTCATTCTCAATTTTTTGTTGTTGATTTTAGTAACCATTTATTTAATATCTAACACTTACCGGTGTTTGCCCAGTCACACAGAACCTTAGAGAATTCATAGCTTTGGAATTTCCTAATTCCTGTTGATTCAATGCCTCACATATTCTAGGATTTTCAACTTGGTACATTTTTCCTTCCTTACCTTTCTTTTGGTATTTCCTTTCAACCTGTGTACGTATATGTGTATGTGAGAGGGAGAGAGAGAACAAGAGAGATGTGTGTTTGTTTGCTTCTCATTTTCTGCTTAATCTGAGAAAGTTTTAGATATATTCTCTTTTTATTTTATTTTTTGGATGTGTGTGCATGTGTGGTGTAAGCATGTGTGTGTAAGTGTATGTTACACATGTATGGAGGTCAGAGGAGAATGCTGGGTGTTCTGGATGACCAACAAGGCACAGTGATCAGCCTTTCTCTGCCTCTCCCAAACCTGGGATTACAGATGCCAATGGCCATGCCTTGCTTTTTATGAGGACTGTGTCCTCATGCTTGCACAGAAAACCCTTACTGACTGAGGCAATGGCACAGCCCCTGCATTATCTTAAACAGCCTTCAGGGCAAATTTTGCAAAATGGCTTCTAGTTTTCAAAAGATCACTATTATTCAACACAGGAAAGAAGCTTCAAGTTCATGTAATATGCTCATTCGCATCGAATATATCTGAGGATTGCTTAAGGGAGGCGGAATTCTTAATCCTCTTTCCTTCTCAATTTGGATAATTTTTATTTTGTTACATATATGTATATGTATATGTATATTGTATATCTATATGTGTATGATGTATATGTATATTTGAAAGCAGAGAGAGTTAGAAGAGACACAGGGTCTCTAGCCACTGTAAATGGACTCCAGATGCATGTACCACTTTGTGCCACCACGCCCAGCTCCTTTTTCTTTTTTGAGACAGCATCTCTTACTGGTCTTGGCTTGGGGACTTATCACGTAGGCTCAGCTGGCTTGACCGGCAGATCCAGGGGCTGCTCCTGTCTCCACTTTCTCAAGCAGTGGGATTACAAGTGCACACCACCACACCTGGCATTTTTATGTGGGTTCTGGGGATCAAATTCAGGACCTCATGCTTTCAAGACCAACACCTTATCCACTGAGCAGCCTCCCTGCTCCACCCCAGTGTGACATTCTGTTCAACAGATGCATTTCTCCAAACCAGACAGGGCTGAATACCAACAAGGAGCCAGCTCGAGAGATTTGAGAAAAATTCACAAACAAAAAATCTTCATACTATCTAATTGCCATTGTGTTACTTGAGTTAAATCATTATGATAAAAGGTTTCATTAAAGATCATTTGAGTTGTGAGAATTTGTGTTGCTTTTTGGGAACTTGCTTCAGTCATCTCAGACGTCCCTGAAGTGCAACTGGATGCATAAGTCACACACAAAAATAATAGTGTGACAATTGCTTTCTGAGGCTGTCAGGAGCGAGAATCCTGAAAAATGTTTTTAAATCATTAAAAAAACATCTCACTGGAAGAAAAGTTAAAGTGATCCTACAGTTAAAAGACAATTTAACTTTTCTTTTAAAATTGATATTGAGGAGAGTCCAGTATAAAATTTTACAGTTCTGATGTATAGTTTATGTCTCATGTCTCTCATGAATGAGGTCAGTGCGGAAAATTTTTTTGGGGGGGGAAAGAAAATTTTTTAAAAATCCACTTCTTTTCAGATTCTATTATAGCATTTCATAGATATGTCATTGTGTATGCATGTGTGTAAGTCGAGTATGTGTGTGTTGTGAGTGATGGGTGGTGTAGATCAAAAGCATTATCTGTAGTGGAGGCCAGACTCACAGGCAAAGAAATTGAAATATACCATATACCTCATAGGGACCATGTGTACAAAGACACGTGTCACAGGGCGGCAGTCTTCATTAGTGGTTCTGTCCCAGGACTCTGTGACTTTTGAAGTGTCAACCTTGAACCTGAGGAAAGCAATGGCACCTCTTGCCTCAGTTGGTCCCAGGGATCAATTTTATCCGTGAGCTGGACACGGATAGCCAGATACTTGTTGTTGATGGCCACAGCCAGGAGGCTGAAGATGGAGCTCTGGCTGAGGGGCAGCATGATATGAGGCAGGTGAGGAAGAGGCTGCGGTGGAAATCAGTGCAGGCTGATGGTGCTGGCAAAGGGGATGGTAGACAGCCCCCAGGCCATAGACACCAGGAAGCAGTTGGTAGCCACCTGCAGCACTCTGAGCATGCCCACTGTGGTGCCCACCAGTACTTTGTTCAATCAGCTCCAGCACTGCCTCCAGCATTCAGCTGTATGGCTGGGCCAGTAGGGCCTAGGTGGTCACCTACCCACCTACCAAGGTCATGTTGGGACACAGAGCAGTCACAAGTCCTACATGAACCCTGGACTGGGATTAGGACAGCCAGGTCTGAGCTGCCTAGAGAATTTTATGAAATTATGCTAGTGAGGAGAATTAAGTTTGGTGCCTCCAAGATGGGAGGTCTCAGTAGCACTTCTGCAGGTTCTTTGACAGGAACAGTGCTGTGTGGAGCACCCCATGTAAGCGCAACCCAGGAACTAGACTTGTGCAGTATTATAGGTGGTGTTAGCCTGAGGTAGCCTGGAGAGGCTGGGCATGCTGGTCAGGGCTGGGTCGGGGAGGCACCATGGCCTCCACACAGTAGGTGTGTGTTCCCATATGAGCTCTGCCAGGTGTATGTCTTTCCATAAACTGCCCAGATGACTGGGCTGGAGGGTCCTACGGGGACCACGAAGCAAGAGTGACTGTGGGTCCCCACTTCGTTCTTCTGAGGTGGAGGAGTTAGCACCCAGGGAGGCCCAGTCATGGCTAGAAGTCAGCCAGGCTTACTTGATTCAGTAGATATTGGGAGTATGGGAGAGTTTTCATGTGAGTATGTCTGGTGTGTGTTGCGTGTATGTGGTGTCAGTGTGTGCAAGTGGATGTCCACATGTTTGTGGAGGCTTTACGTGGCCTTTGGGTGTCTTCCTCAATCTCTCTCCACCTCATTTGTTGAGACAATACCTTTCACTGGTCACTGATTCGGCTAGTCTAGCAAGCCAGTTTGCCCTGGGGATCTACTGGTTTCTGTCTCCCCAGTGCTGGGAGGACAGGCACACATCACTACACCCAGCATTTCTACATGAGTATTGGGGTTCTGAACTCAGGTCCTAATGTGCTTTACAGACTGAGCCCCAAAGCAAGGCCATCAAGAGCAGAACAATGGCCTCCCCTCTTCCAACCCTGAGTTCTGGTGGTTGCTTTCATTATTTTTCCTCTGTAATTTTTGTTTTCCTTTTTCATCAAAACTGAATTCTTTATTTGGAATAAAATGTTCTTGTCTGACACAGTAGATAATGAAAAGGAACAATGGATAACACGTTATTAACCATACATGCAAATCGAAGACCCTTGTAAGTGTGGCAGACAATACATCTCTGACATATTGCAAAGGCTGATAACGGAGCAACAGTCCTTGAGAAAGGTGTCAGCATCGTGGTGATTGTGTGAAAACAAAGAGAACAGTGTTTCTAGGATGCAGGAGGTTTCCTAGCACCTGCCTCGGCCCATGCACCTCCTCACTCAGAGTCCACTCAGGGAATGATTTCATGCTGACAATGGGACTAGAGAAGATGGCACACTAGGCATAAGCCTGGCCTCTGGAATAGCCTCCTCAAGGGCCCGAGCATGTTGAGGCTACATATCCTCTGCTGTTGACACCCCATGTGAACAAGTCATGGCCCTCAGTGGACTATGGTGAGCGTGTAATATTTCAAAATTGGAAGGAAGTCCATTCTGGGCTGGGAAGATGGCTCAGTGGATAAAGTGCTGACCCTCCAACCTAAGTACCCAAGTTCTAATCTCCAAACCCCATGTAAAAAGCTGGAAGCCATGTTGAGTTTGTGTAATCTCAGCATGCTGATCCTGAGCTGGAAGATGGAGGGGGAGAAATTCCTGGATGCTCACTGAGCGCACAGCAAAGAACCATCGCAGAGTGAGATCCCGAGAGAGAAAGTGTGGTTCATACGACATGAAAGGTAAGGACTCTGGCCTCCACATGGGTCACTGTGGTACTCACATGGACACACACACACACACACACAGAGGCACATGACACAATTTTTTAATTTTTTAAATAGTAAAGTCCATTCTAGGAGGTGAATTCTCCACTGGAAAGAGGCTCCTGTGATCAACTGTCTTCCTTCTGGGGTTCACCTCACAACAAATACGAGCACTTTATTTGTTGACATCTAGACATATTGTGTTGCTACTGCGCTGGTAGGTAGGATTACTCAGTATTCCTTAGGAGAGATCAGATTGTTATAATAACCTGCATCTAGTAAATTGCCCACATTTTTTCTCTGGATTCTACCTTGTTCTATTTTCCAAATATTTAATTGCAGATGGATTATAGGCTAGCTTTTTGGTTTGCAGTCCTCTTTCATTGTCTGTCGCTGGAGGGTCGCTGTAGCACCAGCTGCTATGTGAAATCAGGTGGGTCACTTACAGAAAAGTTGCTGAAGTGTTCGGTGTTAGAACCTTGGCATATGGAGAAGTCACAGAGGGCAGCCAAGTTATGTTACTGGGAGGGGGGAGGGAGAAGATGAATGTTTTCTAGCCTGTCTGCAGTCACCAGAGCTCCCACTGGTGTCTGTCTTCACATTGGAGATGTCTATCTTAGCTGGTTCCCTAGCTTCTTTCCTTCCTCAATTCCTCTCCTTCAAAGAGCCAATTGCCATCTTCCTCCAGGAGGCACCAAGACCCTGTCCTTGAAATATAAACATGCATTGGTCACAGACTCCTCTAGGATTCACACAGACAGCTTCTAAGATGACAGAAGGAAAATGTCAATGATGGGGCAGGATGAGCCGTGTAGCTACTGGCCAGGAGGCCTGGGATTGGCTGTATACTTGGATGTTTGTCCTGTGTCCCACTGCTTTTCTCTTTGAGATGAAGTGCTTGCTATTTCTCCCTGGGGTGGAGTCTCCTTGATAAGTGCTGAGTCTCTGCATGGATCAATGTGAGGTATCCAACAACTCAGGGTCGACATTAACCCCAAGCAAGTCCCATCCCTTGCTGGCAGCTTGGCTTGCAATTATTTAAGCACAGTTGAAGAAGATGTTGGGAATATGGGTACAGCTGGTCTCCCTCTCTCCACCTTCCTCGGACAATTTCAGCCTGTTAAGACTATCTAACCTTAGGAAATCATGAAGTGAATTCTCCCTCTTCCCAACCTACCTACCATCTCTCCTATGTTCTAATCATCTCTCATCATGTGTGTATGTAGGTATCTGTGTATCAATCATCTATTATCTGTCAATCTTCTACCTATCATTTATCTATCTTATCTACCAATCATCAATCTACGTATGTATGTATGTACGTATGTATGTATGTATGTATGTATGTATTTGTCTATCTATCATCTATCGATCTATCATCTATCTATTTATCATCTATCTATCTATCTATCTATCTATCTATCTATCTATCTATCTATCTAGTGATCTTAACTACCAACCATTCATCTATTATGTATCTGTCATCTATCTTACATCATCCATCATCTATATCTATCTACCTTTCATCTATCAATAATCTTTCTACCACCTATCATATCAATCACCTATCTCTATAATCCATACTTACATATGCATTTTAGCTTAAAAATCAAGTTTGTCAGATGGCATGATCAATATTGAGACTTATAAAGTGATAGCATTATATAGATGATATGTTTATTTCTTACATGATAATTACTGCTCACGGTATTTTAATCAGTGTGATCACATCTATAAACCTTTGAAAGGAATAAATTGCAGCAATGATTTCAAATTCAAAGTAACATGAAGAACGAGGTTATAGCTTCTCCGATAGTATGTGTAAACACATGTTTGATAATTAGTCAGAAGACAGCCTAGGCAGAGAGAAGGGGACCCCACTTCCCAAGACAGTGTGCCTGGTGGTAGAGACATGTTGAATATCATTCTGAGGCTTATTTGTCATAGAAAGTTTCAGCATCATAAGTGTCCTTGTGCTGAGATCCAAGCCTGGACGATGTGGCAAGAAAATATACCATTTTCTATTGATCCAAGACAAATGGGATACAAATCCCACTCCTTTCCTGGTTCCAGGCAGGAAGGGGCACACCATGTGCCAGGGACAGATATTGTCCCATTTATCTGCCAGTGGAGGAATAGGCTGAGCTCCTGCAGAACCCCCTTGCCAACCTCAGGCATTTCAGAGCTGGGGTAGGCTGAGCTCCTGGGCAGCACCCACGCAGACCTTGAGCATAGCAAGGCAGCCTGGTAGGACCTGTGAGATCAGCAAGTGGGAGGCCCTTGGGGACGTCTCCTGGCTCCTGGGATGCACCAGGTCAAGAAGGGTCTTTCTGGCAGAGATGAAGGGCCAAGCAAAAGTTCACCTGGCCCACATGCAAACTGGTAGCATAGCTAGGTGTTGGAGGCTGGTGGTTGGGGGAGTGGGGAACACAGGAGAGCCAAGAAGGCCACTGAGTTTGGGTCAGAGTGAAAGAGATTGTGAACTACATGGTGTTTGATCTGGCGGTCAGTGCCATGAGATGGGTAGGGCCACATGCATACATTGTAACCTAGGCTCTATTTATTTATTTATTTATTTATTTATTTATTTATTTATTTATTTATTTATTTATTATGTGTGTGTGTGCATGTTCATATGTGTGTGGGCACTCCAGTGCATGTGGGTATGGGTGCACTTGAGTGTATGTGCATGTGCAAACCTAGAGGTTGATGCCAGGTGTCTTCCCCCATCACTCTCCAGCTTATTATTACTTTTTGAGTCCTTTTAAGTGGTTTCTTTTTTTCTATTTTTTAAACTTTTGATTGACAACTTCCATACATATAGACAATATACCATGGCCATAATTCCCTCCCACTACCCTCTCCTTTTTTCCCCTCTCAAATCTTCCCTCCACTGAATCTTCTTTCCAACTAATTTCTCTTCTATTTTGATGTCATAATTTTCCCCTCCTGTTATGCAGGTCTTGTGTAGGTAGTGTAAGCCACTGTGAGGTCATGAATATCAAGGATTAGTGCAACATTCACTTAACCAATAGGACCTGATCAGGCTCAAAAGCTTTTGTACAGACAAAAATACCATACTCAGAGCCAATAGACAACCCATCAATCTGGGAGGTGATTTGCCAGCTACAACTCAGACAGAGGCCTAATTTCCAGAACCTACAGAAAACTCAAAAAAACCAAAACAAAACAAAAAAAACACCTCAAACTCCTCACAAAATGGGGCACTGATCTCAACAAAGAATTCATAGAGGAGGAAACACATACGGCTTTACTCACTTGAAAAAGTGCTCAGCATCCTTAAGCATCAGGGAAATGCAAATCAAAAGCACAATGAGATTCCACCTTACTCCAGTCAGAATGGCAATCATAAAGGAAACCAACATCAATAATTGCTTGTGAGGATGCTGGGGGAAAAGGAACCCTCATTCACTGTTGGTGGGATTGCAGGTTTGTTCAACCACTTTGGAAAGCACCGTGGAGACTCCTGAACAGAATGGGCATAGAGCTACCAATGGAACCAGCTATCCCTCTACTAGGCATCTACCCACAAGATGTCACACCTCAGCATAGAGATATTTGTGCAACTATGTTTATAGCAGCTCAATTCATAATAGCCAAGAATTGGAATCAACCAATAAGCCCATCCATGGAGGAATGGATAACAAAGCTGTGGTATATTTACAGGATGGAATTCCACTCAACTGAAAGGAAAAATGACATATCGAAATTTAGGGGAAAATGTCTGATTTGGAGCAGATCCTAGTAAGCGATCTCTCAAAAGAACAGAGAGTCAAATGCCACATATTCTCCCTCGTATGCGGTTCCTAACTAGGTTAACTGTAAACTCTACACTGACCAGTCGGGAGAAGTGAGAGTTTATGAAAGGGGGTAAGGTTGGGGGGAATGACTTAACCATGAAGCTTAACCAAAATGTGTTCAAAATCATAAAATCCTTGCTTACTTAAGGTAAACTATTGAGCAAGAAATGGGCATCGTCTGGCAAGAGGGGCCGTAATTAGAAGGGGAGAGAGTCTAAGCCTGTGAAAAATTGATCAGTCTGGCAACTCCTGGTCCCAGCCATCGGCTCCTTCCCTCACTGAGCTATTGACCAAAGTGAACCATGAGGTCCCAAAAACAAGACAGGATTCTGTCAAAGCTCTTGAATGCCCACCCCAGGCCTGAGGTAATATTCTGTTCCTGAAGAAACCACAGAAAGCTGTCCATCAACATCGAGAAACCCTGAGAGGTCCGGAATGGTAACCAGCCCCCAGATGATAGTCAATATAGTGCTGGAAGGCATTGTATTAGCTGTCAGGAGAAGCTGGTCAATGACA
>PVHP010043602.1:0-14466 GCA_004024765.1 Zapus hudsonius
AAAAAAAGAATTTAGATAATGCCCAGCAAAAATTCCAATGCACCCCAAAATTTAAGGAGTACCCAAATTCTTGTCTACAAAGTTAAAGAATTAAAATCACAGACAACAAGATATTAAGGTACAGTGGGATATTAAGGGAACATGGGGAGTTACAGAGTTCTCCAGCCACCAGTGTGGGGAGAAAACATGGAGAGGTTTTAACAGAATTTATGCTGTTCAACTGAACAAGCAGAAAGGGGAAAGATCATTAGAAAGAAAGATTCAGGTGGAAGAGAAATCCCGTCATGGTAGCCATTAGGCTGTGGTGTGGGGCTAGGGAGACCTTACCGGTCCCTAGAGAGTCAGAGGTCCTTCTTCTAAGCCATGTGGGTGAGGAAGAGAGGATTATCTGTTCAGTGAGTATTTCCTGCCATAGGTGGGCAGGGAGACAGGTGGTTGGTTCATACATGACCAATCAGTTTTAGGCCTGGATTTGAGCTCTAGCTAGAGCGTGCCTGAACCATCACAGAAGGTTTCCACCTACACTGTCATCTTCAAGTAATCAGTGGGGAAGAAGAGGTCAGGAGAAGACTGTAGTAGGAAGTGAGGAAGGAAAACAGCTTAGAAATGACACAAAACAAAACAAAACAAAACTGGGCTGGAGAGAAGGCTTATCAGTTAAGATGCTTGCCCGCAAAGCTTAAGGACCAGAGTTCAATTCCCCAGTACCCACATAAAACCAGATGCACAAAGTGGCGCATGCATCTGGAACCTGTTTACGGTGGCTGGAAGCCATGACACACCCATTCTCTCTTTCCTCTAGCTCTCTCTGATTGCAAATAAATCAATAAACAAACATACATAAAAACGACAAGGAAGAGAGGGAGAAAGTGCAATTCACTTCCCAGCTCAGGGGCTTCAGGGGAGTGAAGTCTAGTTATCTGAGCAGTGGCAGGTTCCCTATTTATTAATTAGGAGGCTGGGAAAATTATTTAACTTCCCTGTGCCTCATTTTTTTTTTTTAGCATCAAGTAGGGATAATAAGTGAACTTCTTTCACAGACTTGTCTGGTGGATTCAGTGACATAATGTCTGCAGTGCGCTTGTCACATAGTAACATAGTAAATAACATAGTAAGCCTCTAGGTAACCAGAATAGTTTGGTCAGCTATCCCATTGGCCACGAGAGGCAGGCGTGGGAAAGCAGACCCACAGCTGAGGCAGAGTAATTAAGGATTTCGAGGGAGATGCTGACAGAAGAAAAGGAAGTAAAGCATGTTTCTAATCAGTCATGAGGAGGGTTGCCTGGAGGCTTTATTGGTAATTGATGTGCCTCTGACAATAATTAGAAACAATTTCTGGGGACTCACGGGGTAAAGTCAACGAGTGACATTATTTACCACGGAGACTAGTGTCTTGAGTGAAAATGGATGTTATTGTTTCCCGAGAATGCATTAGAAGGTGACTTTCTGGTGAAGAGATTTTTCACGGTATTTGACATTCACCGACTTTCTGTTTAGCTCCTCTTAGTCACAGAGGCCATTACCGTAATGACAATACCCAGATTTATCTCTGTTAATGACAGAAGACCTGTGAGAGATAAATTTCTCCTCTGTGGGCCTCAGACTCCTGAATGTGACAACTTCACCTCCTCTGGCCACTGATATGCCCCAGGAACTTTGGGACTGCAATGGGCCCTCTGCCTTACCTCAATGCCCAGTGTCTGGGTTAGCATGAATGATCATGCTTTTTTTTTTTTTTTAAATATATGTAATGTTAGCTCTACTTCATGTCATGAGATTAAGATAATGTATACAAATTTTTAGAGCTGGACATATAGCAAGACTCAACTGTTATTTTTGGGGTTCTTCTGGCAAGGGGCCTTCTATATTGGGGTTGGAGAGAAACCAGTAACATTCTTGGACTGTGGTGTTAGGAGGCTGTATCTCTGGGAAGGTTCAAGGTTTCCCTTGAGTTTCTGCAGAGTTCAGTAGTCCTCTGCATCCATGTAAAGCTGGACACAAGGTGGTGCATGTGTCTGTAATCCCAGCAAGTTTATGGCAATGGGAGGTGAAGCCAGGAGAATCCTGAAGCCCACAGGTAAGAGCGGCAGCAGCAGCAGCAGCAGCAAGAGAGACCTCTTCTCAAAAGAGGGAAGAAGAGGAGAAACACCCCAAGATTGTCTTCTGATCTCTACACAAATGTCATGGCAAGCAACCCTCCCCACAAGTGAATAATAAAATAGACAAAAGGGCTGGAGACATTATTTCTCAGTGGTTAGGGAGCTTGCCTGCAAAGCCTAATGGCCTGGGTTCAATTCCCCAGTACCCACATAAAGTCAGATGCACAGAGTGGCTCATGCATCTGGAGTTCGTTTGCAGCAGCTGGAGGCCCTGGCGTGCTCATTCTCTTTATCTCTGTCTGTTTGCAAATAAATAAATTTTTAAAAATTTGGTTTTGAGACAATTTTAGGCAGGAGCAGGTGTTTAGAATATTTCCATAAAATAGTAAGGTTACATCTATAAGAAAGAGAAACCCACCATGAACTTGTGTGAACACGAGCAGTGCTCAGCAACAGAAAAGTTACAATGGGCCTTTGGAAAGAGGTCACTTCTTACAACAAAGGTCTTTCTCCAGTTTACTAGGGAGGAACTCTTTGAAACGTAGAGAAACCCTGTTTATATCAACGACTCAGTCTTGTACAAAATTATGCTGAAACAAGCTACATGCAGTCCCCGTCACAATATAGATCCACAAGCAATTCTGTTGGAGTCAACTTCTCATTGCTGCATAGAAAAGAACCCAACCAAAAGCAGCTTGTGGAGGAATGGGTTCATTTTGGCTTACAGACTAGAGGGGAAGCTGCATCATGTCAGGCTGGACATTACCTCCGCTGCAGTACTGCACACAGCAGCAGGAAGGTGTGCCAAAAACAGGCGAGGGGAAGCCGGTAATAACTTTCATAAGCCCATCCCCAACAACACACCTCCAACAAGGTTCCAATTCCAAAAATGCCATCAGCTGTGGACCAAGCATTCAGAATACAGTTTATGGGGTACACCTGGATCGAACACCACACACTCCCTCTTTATTCTTATTTTTTGACAATTTCATATAGGTATCACCCCACTACTCTTTCTTATACCCCCTCTCCTGTTGAACCTCTTCTTTCTCCAACTACTTTCTCTGTTTTCATTTCTTTTGTGCATGTGTGTGAGCTCTAGAGACACACTGAGTTTAACTAGGGCTGCTTGAACATGAGTAGTGGGTTTTTGGTTGGAGAATGGGCACCTTACCAGTTGCTACACCACTGAAGAAAAGGACTCCTCTCCCTCTCTCCCCCAGCAAACATAATTGCCAATAGCTCTTCGTGGAGGGTTAGGGCTCATAAGTCCCTCCTCTATCCATGATGGAATGTCAACAGGCCCATTTTCATGCATTTTCATAGCTGCTGTGAGTTCCTGAGTGCAATGGCCATGTGTGTCCAGAGACAGCATTTCAACTCCAACCCCCTCCCCCCTTGTTAAACAACAAAGAGATGAAGAGCCCCTGGGTAATGTGGCAATTAATAAGATGGAAAATGCTCATGTTCTATGGGCCACTTGTTACACTATATCTTAAAGACCTACCAGCATGAACACATAGGATACTTGGCTAAAGATATTTATTATAGCATTGGTGGAATAAGTTATGATTTAATGACAATGGATTACTTGGAATCATTTAAAATGTTTTGAAATATTAAGTGAAGGGATTGGGGAGATGACTCAGCAGGTAGGAGCACTTGCTGTGCCAGCATGAGGACCTGAGTTTGACCCCCCCCTCACCCACTAAACAATCAGGCCTGTAATCCCAGCACTGAGGGAGGCTGGCACTCCCTCCTGGTTAGTGAGTCTAACCCAAAAATATGGGCTCCAGGTTCAGTGAGAGACTCTCTCTAGGGGAAAGAAAGTGGAAGAGCAATAAAGGAGGGGGCCCAATGTCTTCCTCTGGCCTCTGCATGTGTGGACATGGGGTGCATGCATCAGCATACACACATGCACACACACACACGCAGGTGGGCGTGCACACACATGCACACACATACCCACCCTAGAAGAAATTCAGTGAAAAAAAATTGCTAACTATCCTTATTATGCAATGTGTTGTCCTAGTTAATTGCCCAAGGGCAGGCATTTACCCACACTCATTTGTACAGGCACAAAGGGAAGAAAGTCTGGAAGGACAGTATATATATACCTTTGAGAGCTGAGATTAGAAATAAGGAGGGAATTTCACTGTTTATATATATATTTATATATTTTTTTCCTTTGTTATCCATAGATACATTGGTATCCTCAGTTCCCCAATTTCCCTCTTCCCTGTCCCCAATCAGCTGGGTGTCCTCCTCTGTGGGAAGTCTGGATCAGTCCATGGGGTAGGGGGGGTTATGGATAGCCTAGGAATCAACCCGGTTCCACCCCCCTTTGTATGTTGTTACTGAGGGGGGCCATGTCTCTGGATATTCTCCCCCACGGCTCTTACAATCTTTCCACCCCCTTCACTGTTTATATTTTATACCCATTTTCCAAAGACAGGAGTAGTGGAACTGTGGGTGATTTTGATTTCCTTTGTTTAAAAATTATTTATTTATTTAATTTGCAAGCAGAGAGAGATAGAAAGAAGGCCTCCAGCTGATGCAAATGAACTCCAGATGCATGCACCACTTTGCACATCTGGCTTTACATCAGTACTGGGGAACTGGACCTGGGTTGTTGGGCTTTGCAGGCAAGCACCTTAACCAATGAGCAATCTCTCCAGCTCCATCAATTTTCAGTTTTCTTTTTTAATGCCTTTTCTATGTTTCCCAAAATTCATGTACAAAATCTCTGCTGTTTTTCAGACTGAATTTCAGTCCTGCTTGGGAAGCAGCAGATGTGCCTCCGGAGCTGGGAACACCAGGCTTCGTGGGCTAGCTAGTTCCACAGCTGGGCCATGGATGTTGGCGTATGTGGCGGGATCAGGGAGACCAGTATAAAGGATGCGGCCAGGCCACTGTTATTGAAAGGAAAGAACAATGGAAGGGGACAGGTAGGTGTTGTGACTGCCAGCCATGTCTACACTTTCTTCCTCTGATAGGACAACAGGAGACAGGGACAAGCCAGCGGGAAGGTGTGGAGAGGAGGAACAGACTGGATACTCACCCTCTCTCAGATGACCTCAGTGAGAACTTAGGGAAAAGGTCCAGAATGATTGCCTGCCCACTCTCATATGGTCCAGTGATATTTTTCCTCACTCCTGCAAGCTTTAATCCTGCCTGATTTTCAGGCAGTGGATTCTGAATGTGGAGCAGGAACCTATCTTCACCTTTCTGCACTGACAGGCAGGTGCTCACTCTTCTCCCCAAGTCTACAGGTCTCTGAGCCAATGTGACCAGGATGGACCTGCTGCTGAGGTTTTCATTAGACTCCTCTTTCTGATACTTGGCCAGATGATCAGAGACTAGAAGCCGGGCCCTGCCCATAGTGGAAATTGATTTCTCAGAATTTACTGTCTGACTCTAAAGCTGTGGTCACTGAAAATGACTCATGGTACAGTTGTGATTCCTTTTCAGATAAATTACAGGCAGACAACCCAAGGTGTTTAAAGTCACAGTGGCCAATTCTGATCTCAGCATGCTTAGGCCCTTTGACTTGGCTGTTTAATGCACCAGAAGAGGCCCCAAGTAACTGAAAACGGCTACCTGGTAGCCATATAGAGACAACTATTCACTGAGAAATAGCCGGGCATCATGGATAGTCCTGTCTGACATCAGCCCTCCCTCTGGCTGGATTAGACTGTTGCCACATGAGTTCATCTGCCATCAGGGTTCAGGTGTGGACACGCTTGTGCTCCACAGGTCGAGATGATTCACAGTGTGGCTGCAGCAGGAACCCCTATCAATTTCCCTTTCTCTCCTTTCCACTCTCTACCTCTGTCCTCCAAGGATTCCGGGAAGACTGGCTCATATCAGCTGCCAGCAGCCTGTGGCTAAGATACAGTTCATGCTGTCTTATGTACAGTGCTTAGTATCATTTTTCTCATCGACTAATTCTTGTTTTTTCCTAATTGACTTATTCTGAGGCAATGCACTATAATAATACACTTTATAGTGGCTTTCTAGAACCTTCTACACAGGGTTGATTACTTCAATTTGGTCCTTCCTAACCCTTGGATCATCTTGTTTTTACTCATTGTGGTGCAATATAGAGTAATCTATAAATCCTTCGACTTTGCTGGGCATAGGAATTTAAACGCTGCAGCAACAACAGCCTATTAAACACTTATGGGGTGCAACGCTAGGGTTGGGAAACAGTGGGTTTCCATGTAGACTGGGTTCCAGTGTCTCAGCTCAAAGCGTCCCTCCCTAAGGTGACACCTCTGATTGGGTAGCTCCAACTTGGAGTTAGGAACCAGCATTTTAAATTATGGCTCTGACTCTGATTCAGATGGTCAGAGATACACTCTTGGGCAACAGTGTAGTAGTAGACTTACAGCTTGTTTGAATGTAGCGAATGTTTATAGCATCACTGTAGCATAAATTTGAATCCAAGTGTCTTGAGCCTGGCCTATGGGAATCAATCAGTTAGCTACTGAGTGAAGCTAACTAACCATGCAGGACCCTCACCTTAAGGACAGTTAGAGATTTTGCCAATCTTCAAGTAAGTGGTACAGCAGTTCCTAAACCATCCCACCTGCGAACTTGAATCTGTAGTATGTTAATAGGCGAGTCCCCAAAAAGTTAAACAAAGCTAAACCTGTTTTCTGTCAGTTCCTACAAAAAGCAGTCTGTCCTGGGACTGCATGAGGAGCCTACTGTAGATTTTTTTTTAATATACATTTCACAAGGTTGCTGTGTGAAGTATATGGGCTTTACCTGTTCAGACCTAGATGATTATGTTTTTGAGATTTGGGTTTCTGGTTCTTATTTCTCATTGCTTCTGGCTCTGTCCACATCACAGGACTGCAGCAAGACTCAGATGACTTCAACACATGGAAATGCCTTCCAAACTAACTGTAAAGTTCTGAGCCGACATTAGTTTTTAATACATAGAAAAATATGCTAGGTATAATTATGATAGCAGAATTGGGCAACAGAGGAGGGAGAAAATAATTTTGACTGGGAAAATTAATTTATAGTTAGCAGTTGAATAGAATGCCAAAAGCAAACAAATGCACACAGGTATTCAGGGTTGCTTTTCTGATACCATTTGCTACTCATTTATGTGTTGCTTGGGAAGATGGGCATAACTGCACATCTGTGAACTCCGATCTTCAAGGGAAGGAGCTTCCAAGTAGGACTTTGATATGGCCAAAGAATTTTATTTAGATCTCAGAAATCTCACTGTAATTATACCCTAATAGGCACTATCGGGCTATATTTTATTCTGAGCCCAAGAAAATCATAACTGGGAAAAGAGCTTTGAAATGTTCTGCAGTAACTTCTCTTGATAGAATTTTGACATTATCCAGAGGAAGCATGAGATCATGAAATTTTCATATGATTTATTAATTTCAGGTAATTACCTTAATCACTGAGCCATCTCTCCAGATGGATTTATTAATTCCATAATGCTCTGTTTGTCTAAGAAGCAAAGTTTGCAATTTTTGTTCTCCCTGTAGTAGCATTTTGCTGATTGGCTGAAGATTTAGACAGAGAAGCTTTGGGATTTAGCAAGATACCTCACAGTTCTAGAACCATTGAAGGTCTGCTGTATGCTGAGCATAGTACTAGGTACTAGGAAGTTGACACTTTATATAGTAGGCCTGACTTCATAACAGACACAGAGAAGAAAGCAGGTAACACAGTGTGAGAGACTTTCTATTGTAGAATGCTGTGGTGCACATAAGAAGAATAGCTATTTACATTTGATGCACTTGGTAAAGGCAGCCCACCACTGTGTTTCATGGCCCAGGAAATCAGGATAATGAGGAGTTTCCTGGGAGAGTCCATAAACTGACTCATGGGACAAATAAGAGAGGAAGTGCAATGTCAGGAAACAGGGAAAACACAAAAGGCCATTAGAGAGACACACAAGTTCAAGACCGGCTTTGGGTAAAATGACTTTCTTTCTCTTGGAATGATCTGTTAGCTTGGTGTCACTGAAGGCTGAGCCCAGGCTTGCTGCATCTGCTGATGCCCAGGGGTTAATGCTCACAGATGAGAAACGGTCTCAGCCTGGGATAAGACCTCTGGGTAGATGGAGTCCAGGTCTATGCCTAGTGTCCCAGAGGTTGGGGTTTATGTGGGTAGATTTAGTTTCATACAACAGCAAATTTAAGAAGAAGAGGATTTGTTACCAGATACTAAGTGGCTATGAAACTCTATGGGATCCAGGAGAGCTGGCTCCAGGGTGAGCATTCAAACACTCTTGGCACCCAGCAGGGAAACCAACTTTTTGGCATTGTATTATGACACTGCCATCCACAAATGGGTTGCGCTATTTATAAATATCCTGGGATGCATGCAACCCACAGCCACAGGTTGACTATGCCAGCACCTCAAGTCTGGCATCATTGGCCATCATCAAGAAAGTTGCATTTCTGCCATAAATGAAGGCTGTGGACAAAGGCTTTTGCCTCCACTCACGAAGCAAATGGATGTATGTTCTTGTGTTCCTCTTCCCATGGTTCAGTTCTGCATTCCAATTCACTTTGAATGTATTTAGGAGTGTGTCTGGGATGCAAAAGAGAAACAAATGTAGGTTTTTACTTTCTTACCTCTTCAGTCCAGGAGAGCGCACTAAGAGGTCAGAATAAATTTGGAAAAAGCCCATCACAGTATCTTCCATCCACATCCCTTCTAAAGTCTAGAAAGGTGTTGAAGTCCAGAGAGCATAATAATTCCCATATTTTTAATTAATAGGGGAAGGAACTGGGGCTAGAATATGGAATCCTGCTGGTCCTGTGACATAGGGGAACTTGGCTACCACTTCAAGGCTCAGGGTTGCTGGCAGCAAATAAGAGGAGGAGAGCAGTAGAGGTAGAACAATGTGGCCCAAGAGTTCATTGAAGCAGGGGGGAAGCTCAGCACCCAGAGGTGTGGCTGAGAGTTCGAGAGCAGGAGCTCAGGAATGTCCACATCGTTCATCCAGTTAACTCCACTAGGAGTCCTGGTGTCAGCCCATTGCTGGGTTCATGCACAAGGCAAGTGCATACCACGGATACATGGTGATGATAGCCTTAAGATTTCCCAAGAGACCGATCATTCTATTTGATCACCTGGCTGAGCAGCTTTTCTACTGGGGTGGCCTTGTCTTTGTTTTCTCTAGTGGGACTGGTCATAAGGGTAGATCTGTCCTCCTATCCTGAGGTAATTGTGGCAGAGGTGAAGGTGTAAGAAATCCAACTTTATCATTCAAATGGATGTCAAGTGAAGACAGATCTTGTATCTGAGTCGGTGTGCTCATTGCAAAATATTACCTTTTTATTTATATTATTATTATTTTTTTTTGAGGTAGGGTCTCACTCTAGTCCAGGCTGACCTGGAATTCACTATGTAGTCTTCCAGGGTGGCCTTGAACCCATGGCAATCCTCCTACCTCTGCTTCCCTTGTGCATCTGGCTTTACATGGGTTCCGGGGAGACTCACACCCTCCAAGGCACAGAGAACATCACAGAAGAAGGGACAGGAAGATTGTAAGAGCCACAGGATGGGAAGAAGTATCCTGAGATATTGCCCCACCTCCACAGAAACTGACTGATGATCCCAGGGTGAATACCAGTAACTCCACCAAGGAGGCCCTGAGGAATGGGGGCAGGGAAGTGGGCAGAGTAGAGGGTAGCACAAGGGGAATGGGACCAACACATGACTTGTTCACTCAGTGAAGTTCATAATTAATTAAAAAAATTAAAATTAGGTGACTGTACATGTGTAGGTTTATTTTTGGGTTCTCTACTTTCTTCCATTGGTGTATGTGTAATTTTATTTGTGCCAGGACAATACAGGATTTATTACTTTGGCTCTGTAATATAAGTTGACATTAGGAATCATAAGATAGCATTTTCTGCTTAGGACTACTTTGGCTATTTGAAGTATTTTGTGCTTCCATATGAATTTAAATTTTTTTCTAGTTCTATAAGGAATGTAATTGGAATTAAAAATTTTTTTTGAGGTAGGGTCTCATTCTAGTCCAGGCTGACCTGGAACTCACTCTGTAGTCCCAGATTGGCATTGAACTCACAAGGATCCTTCTATCACTGCTGCCCAAGTGCTGGGATTAAAGATGTGCGCCGCTACTGCTGACTGTAATTGGAATTTTGATAAGGATCATGTTGAATCTGTAAATTGCTTTCACTAAATTGCTGGGTTTTTTTTTCTAATATTCTGCCTAGTCTATGGCCATATCACCCTGAACGTGCCCCATCTGGTCTAATATTCTGCCTATTCGTGAGCATGGAGGAGGTTTCCACCTTCTAATATCTTTCTTAATTTTTATTTTTGGTGTCTTAAAGTTTTCATAGTAAACCTCCAACTGCTCTCTACACCTTAGGGCTGGATTCAAGATCCATCCTAGGGTTCCACTCACTGGAGACTCAAGATTCAAGTCTGAGTCTATGGGGCCACACATTTAAACCATTACATTCTGCCCCTGAACCAACCATTACATTCTGCCCCTGGCCTCTCATAGACTCATAACTATCTTACAATGAAAATGCATTCAGTCTGACTTCAAGATTCACCCCCATTAACATAGCAGTAGATCTTCACTCACTGAGACTCAAGATTCAAGCCTAAGTCGAGAGGGCCATACATTCAAATCACAACAATAATCAACACAATATTATATATACACATGTGTGAAAATTGTCAATTAAAAATTAATTAGAAAGGTGGAGAGTCATTGAGGAATATACCAAATATCAGCTTCTGATCTCCACACACATGTGAGTGTACACCTGCCATGGTCAGGATCAGGTGTTCCCCATAAGCTCATGTGTTCTGAATGCAGGAACCCCAGCTGGCTAAATGCATATATTATGTCCACCAAACTAAGTACTTTTTATGTTTATACCCATATATTAATAATATTCTCACTTTTGGCTAGAGAAGCTTCTCTTTTCAGATGTTGGTGACCGCCATAAAGACTCAAAAGTCACCATAGAGCTGAGAAGAACTGACAGCGAAGTATTCAGCACTGAGACATCTCTATCACACTCTCCAAGGCTCAGGGTCAATTGCAGAAGAGGTGGCAGAAAGAATGTAAGAGCCAAAGGAAGGGTAGGACTGCTTACAATGCAATCTTCCAGGCACAAAATGGTCTTGATAATCATGAAACTCACAGTGCCTGACACCACCTTCGCAAGCCCTGCACAATAGGAGGAAAAGATGACATTAATATAGAAGACAGACTAATTGGAAAGAAGGGATTCAAAGGAGGGAGGATTTGAGAGAGAGAGAGAGAATGAGGGTGTGGGAGGGAATTATCATGGTTTATTTTTTGTACTTATGAAAGGTGTCAATAAAAATGTTAAAAAGAGAGATACACAATATACAATATTGACAGACCCATAGTCATAAAATTAGAGATGGAAATGGGGATATTATTTCAGATTCCAATGAAATCCAGAGGATACTTTGGAAAACTTATATTCCAAAAAAATGAAAAACCTAGAAAAATGGATAAATCCATAGATAAATCATATTAAATCAAGACTATATAACCAACTTAAACAGATCTATAACAAACAATAATAAAGTCTCCCCACTAAGAAAAGCCTGAGATTGGATTCACTGACAAATTCCACCAAACTTTCAAGGAAGAGATAACAATGTCCCTTAAACTGTTTTACAAAATAGAAAGGGGAGGAACACAACCAAACTCTTTCTAGGATTACCCTGATGCCACAGCGGAATAAGAGGCTGGGCATGGTGGTTCATGCCTATATTCCTAGCACCCAGGAGGATCACCATGAGTTCCAGCTCAGCCTGGGCTACAATGAAACCCTGTCTCAACAATAACAACAACAACAACAACAACAACAACAACAAAGAGATAAAACAATAGACCACCACGGAGGATCCACATGGAACCCTGCAGAGAATGGTGGGATAAGCAGGAGACCTATAACCACAGCCAATCAGTCAACACAGGATAAACCAACGAGACAGACACCAATGATCTTCAACACAACCTAAAGCAGAAGTACAGAGACCCTTAAGACCTCAACAATAAAGCAGCCTTAATACTCACCCACCATGACTCAGGGAACTGAGCGGAAGAGGAGGTAGAAAGATTGTAAGAGCCATGGTGGAGGTGAATATCCAGAGACATGGCCCTATGTCAGTATGTCTCAGTAACAACATACAAAGGCGGGTGGAACTGGGTTGACTCCTAGGCTATCCATAATCCCTTACCCCATGGACTGATCCAGACTGCCCACGGAGGATATCCAGCTGACTGGGGACAGGGAGGAGGGAAATCAGGGAACTGGGGACACCAACACATTATTTGCTCATTCAGTGTATCTATCTATGGATAATAAAGATATAATTTATTTAAAAAAAACCAATAGACCCATTTCCCTAATGAACAGAGATGCAAAAATTCTCAATAAACTATTTGTAAGTGAATTCAAGAACACATTAAGAAGCCCATAAACCACGATCCAGTGGGTTTCTTCCCAAAGGTGCAAGGTTAATTCAACATATGCAAATCAAATCTCTCTCATATATATATATATATATATATATATATATATATATATATATATATATATATATATGGCATCACATAGACCTTCAAATGGAAATCACATGATTATTTCAATAGACACATAAAGGCCGTTGACAAATTTCAACATCCCTTCATGGCAAAAGCCCTGAAGAAACTAGGAATTGAAGGACCAGATCTCAACATAATAACGCCAACATTATAGGCAAGGAGGAAAACAAAGTACTTTTTCTAAAATCAGGAACAGTCCAAGGGTGCCACTCTCTCCTTCACTCTTTTTCAATAGAGTTCTCAAAGTCTTTAGCTAGAACAGTGACAAGAGAAAGTTAAAAAATGAGGTCCACAAAGGACAGGAAGAAGTCAAAATATCCTTATTTGCAGATGACATGATCATGTGCTTAAAACACCCTAGATTCCTCCAGAAATCTGTGACCCAAAAAACTTTCAGCAATGTATGAAGATACAAAAATCTATGTACAAAAAGCCCCAGCTTTTCTGTACAAGGAAGAAAACTAGGGTGGGGGAGGGAATCCCATCCACAATAGGAATTAAATCCATAACCCACAGCTTTAACACTTAAAAAAATATTTTATTTATTTGCAGGGAGAGAAAGAGAGAGAAGAAGGGAGGGAGGGAGGGAGAGAGAATGGTCAGTCCAGCCTCCCCACATCCCCACTCCCAGGCCAACTAGCTCCAGATGCACACATCACTTTGTGCATTTGGCTTCACATGGGCACTGGGGGATAGGCTATCAGGCTTTGTAAGCAAGCACCTTTAACTGAGCCCTTAACTCTTTTTAAAATTAACCCATATCATTGATACCTCAGTGATTAAATCACTTCTAGAGAACTATGGATCATCGTTATCTTAGTCAAACTTGTCTTTGTTTCCACACTTGCCCTGCTCCTGTGTTCAGGGAGTTCTCATGGGTTTAGAAGGCTGGGCTGTTAATTTAGAGCTACAGTTTTGCAGATCTGGGTGCTCAATGCGGCCACTGCAGAAATGCGTGGTAATCCAAATTAATTTAAAATTGTCTGGTAGGACGACTGGGTCCCCAGAGAAAAAGGTACATTGTCAAGACTGTTCCCAGCCATCCATAGTGATGACAGCAATGACTTTGGAAAGTGAGCAGAAGCTGAGGGCCATTCTTCACACACAACTCACTGTCTACACTTGTGGTGACCTTTCCCAGATCCCCTTGAAAATGTCCACAATAGTAACTCACTCTTTTACTTGCTTGCCAGAAATCAGAGGGGTGTTATGGGGGAAGCGAGCTTGCTTCCATTCATATGGTCTTTGAAATCCCTTCTGTTCAAAAGTTCAAATGAAAATAGGAGCTCCCTGAGAATTTGATTTAACCTAATTAAATATATGACGCAAGTACTTGATGCTCAAGTCTTAAAAAAATAACCCTGGACTCTTTTAGATATGTATCCCATAGGAAGAAAATGAATAAAAAGTTCTGGATTAAATGAACTCTGCACTCCGGCAGAAAATTAAGGGTACAGCAGAACTACACAGCCCAGATTTGCGTAGGGCTAAGAGCCCCAAGTGGTCAGCACAGGCTAATTGGATGCTGATCTTCTGTCTCGTTTCCTTCAGACTTGCACAACCAACACGTGGGATAAATTCTCGACATCACAAAGCTGAAGTCAACGTCCCAGTCACCCAAGTTAGAAACCTACAAGTCATTCTTGACACCTTGTTTATTCCTCATCACCGCCCCCAACATCCAGTCACCAAGCCCTTACATTTCCAGAGTCTCTCCCCTCCTTCATGTCTTTACTGTCATGGCCG
>PVHP010043603.1:0-14474 GCA_004024765.1 Zapus hudsonius
CAAAGTCCTAAGAAGCAACCATCAAATCCTCTGGCTCCAACTGAGAATCTTGCAGTAGAAGAGGTAGAAACTTCAGCTGTCAACTTCAAGGTCCTCCATATCTACATCCTTCATATCTACATCCTGGGTGTCTTTTTTCTTCTTTTGTTGTCTGGGTCTTGGCTCATTAGTCCTGGCTGGCTTTGAGAGGACTTCCACTAAACAAAGGGAAAGAGGAAACAAACATTAAAGAATGGAAAGATGGCCCAGCAGTTAAAGGCACTTGCTGACAAAGGCTGAGGCCCAGGTTTTTGTTTTTGTTTTTTAAATTTTCCCTGTGAAATCCAGGATAGCCTTGAACTCTTTTTTTTTTTCAATATTTTTTCATTTTTCAAGCAGAAAGAGAGAGAGAGAGAGAGAGAGAGAGAGAGAGAGAGAGAGAGAGAGAGAGAGAGAGAGAGAACGAGAACACCAGGGCCACCACCTTATGGGTCTGGCTTATGTGGGTTCTGGGTAATTGAACTGGGGGCCTTAGGCACTGGAGGCAAGTGCCTTAACCGCTAAGCCATCTCTCCAGGCCCAGGTTTTATTCCTCAGTACCCATACAAAGCCAGATGTACAAAATGGTGCATGCATATGAAGTTTGTTCTGGCACAATCATACTTATGTTCTTTCTCTATCTCTGGGCCCCAGAATTACCTTCCATAGCTGCCTTTTCTTTCTGGGCAAGACGAATCTGCTGCAAGAGCTTTCTGCGTTTCTTCCCCGAAAGAGTAATGTTGGCACGTGCACTGGACCTGAAGAATGAGCGGGAGCAAAAGTATTCAAACTAACTGAATGAATCTAGGCCACAAAAATGATTCTGGGGCTGGAGAGATGGCTCAGCTGTTAAGGCACTTGCCTCCAGTGCCTAAGGCCCCGGGTTCAAATCCCCAGTACCCACATAAGCCAGACCCACAAGGTGGTGGCCCTGGTGCTCTCTCTCTATATCTCTCTGCTTGAAAATGAATAAATAAAAAATATATTTTATTTTATTTTATTTTATTTTTGGTTTTTTGAGGTAGGGTCTCACTCTAGTCCAGGCTGACCTGGAATTCACTGTGTAGTCTCAGGCTGGCCTTGAACTCATGGTGATCCTCCTACCTCTGCCTCCCGAGTGCTGGGATTAAAGGCGTGCGCCACCACGCCCGGCTTAAAAAATATATTTAAAAAAAATGATTCTGGCTAGGGGAAGAGTGTTTTATCTTTTGTTTCATTTTATTATTTATTTTATATATTATTTATTTATTTGAGAGAGAGAGAGAGAGGTAGAGAATATGGGCGCACCAGGGCCTCCAAGCCACTGCAAATAACTCCAGACACATGCGCCCTCTTGTGCATCTGGCTGTATATGGGCACTGGGGAATCGAACTCTGGTCCTTCTACATTGCAGGCAAACGACTCAGCCGCTAAGCCATCTCTTCAGCCCTCATTTTATTTATTTTTTTTGGGGGGGGGGTTTGAGGTAGGGTCTTACTCTAGCCAAGGCTGACCTGAATCTTACTCTGTTGTCCCAGGCTGGCCTTGAACTCAGCTGGGATTAAAGACAAATCCCACCACACCCGGCTTGTTGTTTTTTGTTTGTTTGAAGCTCAGACTGGCTTCAAATCACATAACTGTTTCAATGTGTGGCCTCTAATGTTGTGAGACTTTAGCATGGTTTGCCTAATTTCAATACAATTCAGGATCAAGTATTAAAGTACTTAATGTTCAATGTTCAAATTTAGCATTAAGTTAAAATGAATTTTCCTAAAGATACACATATATTTTGTATACAAGTTTCAAGGCCTTTCTACATCCTTTCGTTGGCTTCTTTCAAATATTTAAATATTTGTAAACATTTAAAAGCTTCGACTTAGTGCTAAATATTTATTAAGACATTTATGCAAAAGCTATGAGAATCTTTGGGAAAATACAAATTCCCTGTACTTTACGGATCATAAGAATGATTTTTATCCCAAAAATCTAAGTGAATGTAGTAACTTGCAGGATGGAGCCCGGCAAAGGATCCAGCCTCCAGGAAGGCTGAGCTAGGACCAGGCGGCGAGGAGGGCG
Source organism: Zapus hudsonius (assembly GCA_004024765.1). NCBI lineage: Eukaryota > Metazoa > Chordata > Mammalia > Rodentia > Dipodidae > Zapus > Zapus hudsonius. Next base: position 2,074 of record PVHP010043603.1, read on the forward strand.
GCGCTCGCGCAGGCAACTCACGCGCGCTTCTTGAGGTGGTGCCGCGTGATCAGCCCTTCGTCCACCACCGCCCCGACCACCCGGTGCGTCCGCCGCCGCGCCCGGTTCAGCACCCGCCGGCGCTTGAACAGCTTCTTCTTCAGCTCCTGCGGAAGAAGAGATGCGATCAGCCCGGCCCGGCTCAGCCGCCCGCCGCGGTCACCAGCCCCACAGTCACCGTTCGGGGCCGATTGATCTTTCCTCCTGGAGCTCCCATAGCCGCAGCGAGCCGCGGCCAGCGGACGTCCGCTCCGCGCTCCTCCGTGGGGCTCCGCCCCCGCCGCCGCGGACCAATCGCAGGCCGGGGGCGGGAACCGCGCGTATATAAAGGCGCTCCGGGGTCGCCGCGTCCTTTCGCAGAGCGGCGGCCGCGTGAGTCGTGGGTGCTGAGGGAGTCGGGCGGGGACCCCGGGGCGCTCTGGGCTGAGCCCGACAACCTCCTTTTCTTGGCGGGGGCCGGGCGTGCGGTCCCGCTCCCCGTTATGTGCGGAGGAAGAGGGAAAGGGCTCCGGCCCTCCCGGCGGTATGTCTTCGGTGCCGGCGCATTCCCGTTCGCCGGTTCTATCCTCGAGCGCCGGGACACTGCTGCCCGCAGCGGCTACTGGGGCCGCGGTCCTGCGCGGTGCTCATACGCTTCCTTTGGTTTCAGGTCCGTGACGCCTCCCGAGCACGACTGCAGACGGCCCTTTCTCCGCTGACTTGCGCCCAATAAAGGATGTTTGCACCTTAAGCACGTCTGTCTGTCCGCGTTCTTTTTTCCGAGGCCGCGGGGTTCGCCGGACTCGACGCGTTTTGCGCGGGACTCGGAGTTGTCGGATTTTCCTTTGGTCTCAGGCCCAAAAGGAGTGGGTCAAAGCTATGGTCTGGCTGGCCTTGGGACCTCGGTTGTTTAGCCGAATACTCCAAACGCCGGCCCTGGTGTCGGGCGTGCGCCGAGCCTTCACGAGTGGGGAAGGTGGGTTCCCATTGACCTGAGTCTCCTCCCTGAAGGTGTTTATAAATCCCCGTGGAAAAGAGCTGATTATCGTACTTGTAACTACTGAAGGGGCGGGCTTGGGACATGGCTCGATGTTGCTTAAGGTGTCCGGCCCAGGTTCGATATCCCCAGCACTCCCATAAAAGCCATATACAAAAGGTGGCACATGGGTCAGATATCTGCAGGAGTGAAAGCCCTGACCGGGAAAATACAAATTTTCCATTATCCCTCATCCACAGGCTCCCTGGCCAGTTGTTGCCTGGCAGATCGCAGCCTCTGGGATCGGCTTTACACCCAGCAGCATTTGGGAAGTGGTCCCACCTTCGATTGGTTCTTTGGGTTCGAGGAAGTCCAAGAACTCCTACTTCCGCTGCTGCAGGAGGCACATGCTGCCTGTCCACCGCGGGTATTGGATGTGGGCTGTGGAACGTCAAGTCTGTGCACAGGCCTCTATAGCAGATCCCCCTACCCTGTGGATATCCTAGGGGTGGACTTCTCTCCTGTGGCTGTTGCTCACATGTACAGCCTCCTACAAGGTGGCCAAGGCCAAACACACTTATTCCCTGGGCATCCTGCCTCCCGCCTTAACTTTGTGCAGGCTGATGCCCAAAACTTGGGGTCTGTGGCTGATAACTCTTCCTTCCAGCTTGTGCTGGACAAGGGTACCTGGGATGCTGTTGCCCGGGGTAGTCTTTGTGGAGCCTACCAGGTGCTATCAGAATGCCTAAGGGTCCTAAGCCCCCAAGGGACCCTAATTCAATTCTCTGATGAGGACCCTGATGTGCGAATGCCTTGTCTGGAGCAAAGAGTACATGGCTGGACTGTCACTGTTCAGGAGTTAGGCCCTTTCAAGGGCATTACCTACTTCGCTTACTTGGTCAAAGGGACTCATTAAAGACATTTCTTTCCTCACACTATTGTTCTATATTGGGCAAGGAGAGGGTGAGACTTCTTGCAGTATGGATGGATGCCTGGGCTAGTACTAGGTGAATGCTGGGGAAAATTAAGATGCAAATGGCTCACTCCCTAAAAGCAGCTCTGGAATTCAGGTCTTTTTCTATAAGGAAAAAACAATGACCTTGACGTTGAGGGAGAGAATACTTACCTTGAGAGGTGCTGGAGAGATAGGAACATTCCACAAGTCTGCTTCTGCAGACACAAGAACCAGTTGTTGGATCCCAGAGAGAACAGGGGCTGGTGGTTTCCTGACACACTATATCCTCTGGAATCCAGGCTGTAGCATCTTGTTCTTGTTCCTGTCCCCAGCTGAGACCAGGGTTAAGTGTTCCTAAGGGACATCTGGGTTCCAGCAGGCTCCAAGCCCAGCCTGTAGGCAGGGGAGGAGATTAATTTATGAATAGTCAACATTTTTGGTAGTCTAGAAAAGATTGTAGCCAGGCATGGTGTGGTGGTCACGCCTTTAATCCCAGCACTCGGGAGGCAGAGGTAGGATTGCTGAGTTCAAGGCCACCCTGAGACTACATAGTGAATTCCAGGTCAGCCTGGACTACAGCTACCTCGAAAAACCAAAAAAAAAAAAAAAAAAAAGACAGCCTGCCTGGTATGGTGGGAAACACCTTTCTTTTGGTTTTTTCGAGGTAGGGTCTCTAGTCCAGGCTGACCTGGAATTCACAACTCACAGCAATCTAACTACCTCTGCTTCCCCAGTGCTGGGATTAAAGGCATGCGCCACCTTGCCGGGCTCAGGGGACACACCTTTAATCCCAGCATTTGAGAGGTTGGGGTAGGAGGATTGCCATGAGTTAAACCACCCTGGGGCTACCTTGAAAAAAGTATGTAAAATGAACCAGCTGAGTGTAGGACTCCACCCCTGATTGCAGTACTCGAGATTCACTGACCAGTGAACTCCAGGCCAGCCTGAGGTAGAGAAGAGACCCCCTACTTGTAACTAGAGGCGGTATCACAGCAAGTTCAAGGCTTACCTCAGACTTCTTTAGTGAAATCCAGGTCAACCTGAGCAAGAGTGAAACCCTACCTCAAATAAGGGGGGGGGGGTTCTGGGGAGATGGATTAGCAGTTAAAGTGTTTGCCTGCAAAGCAGAAGACCCCGAGTTTGATTCTCCAGTACCCAGGTAAAGCCATTCTCTCTGTATCTCCCTTTCAGTGTTTTATTTGAGAAAGAGGCAGATAGAGAGAATGGGTGCTCTAGGGCCTTCAGCCACTGCAAACTCCAGACTCATGAGCCATCTTGTGAATTTGGTTTTACCTTAGCCATCTCTCCAGCCACACATATATATATTGGTTTTTTTCGAGGTAGGGTCTCGCTCTAGTCCCGGCTGACCTGGAATTCACTATGTAGTTTCGGGGTGGCCTTGAACTCACGCAATCCTCCTACCTCTGCCTCCTGAGTGCTGGGATTAAAGGCCTGGGCCACCACGCCCGGCTCTGCAAATAAAATATTTTTAAAGGAAATAAATATACATATAAAGCCAGGAGTATAGGTCAGTGCTGGAGCATTTGCCTAACATGGAAAAAAAAACCTGGATTCAGTCCTCATACTGCAAACAAAGGCAAACAGTATGGATTTTAAAATGTCTCATTTAAAAAACAAAATCAGCCGGGCGTGGTGGCGCACGCCTTTAATCCCAGTACTTGGGAGGCAGAGGTAGGAGGATCGCCATGAGTTCAAGGCCACCCTGAGACTACATAGTGAATTCCAGGTCAGCCCGGGCTAGAGTGAGACCCTACCTTGAAAAACCAAAAAAAAAAAACAAAATCAGCGGGGGTGTGGTGGTGCATACCTTTAGTCCTAGCACTTGGGATGTAGAGGTAGGATTACTATGAGTTCAAGGCCAGCCTGGAGCTACAGAGTTCCAGGTCAGCCTGGGCTAGAGTGAGACCCTGTCTTAAAAAACAAACAAGAAAAGTCTCTCATTCTGGTATCAGAATAGCCTCTAAGCCAGGTATGGTGCAGCCTATTGGCTCCATCTGTATTCGGAGCTACTTGTAAAGCTGAGGCTTGCCTTGTGTTGAACTCCCCATCACACATGTAAAACTAGCTGCAAAGTGGCGCATACATCTGATTTCAATGTGTCCATGACATTGGAAGGCGGAGCAGGAAAATCCTAGCAGGCCAGCCAGCGTGACTGCTTGCAGTCAAGCAGTTTGTTTGCAGGGGTAAGAGACTTTCAAAGAAGCTAAAGTACAGGCACCTAGAAGTTGTCCTCTGGCCTCCACACATGCCCCCCCCTTCTCCCCCCCCAAAAAAAACAAATGAAAATTAAAAAGAATGAAAATGCATTAAAAAGTAAAACCCAAGGCATGCTGCCATGTCCTTTACCATTAAGCTTCAGCCCCCTTTCCACATTTAATGAACACCTAGGGAGAAATGGATTTTACCATCTTGGCCCTGTCTATAGACAGGTTACAGTGGCCTGACTGAACCAGCTACCTCTCTCACCTGGCTCTTCACTTTGATCCTGGAAGAAGGCTTCAGCCTCCTCTTCAGCATCAGAGAGCAGCAGCAGCTCCTCATGTGGCCACTGAAGATCACCCTGGTCCTCTTCATTCCCCTCTGAGGCTTCCACCACAATAGAGGGTAGGCGGGGCTTTGGAGATACCTGATAAGGACAGCAGAAGCATTGGGCCCAACTTGAGAATAGACTAGCACCAGGACACAGGGTACGGAAGTACTAACCTCAACATCCTGGTGACCTTCACACCTGCTAATCTCTTCTCTGTCCTTTGAAAGGGGATTGGTTAACCTGGGACTTTCAGGTTGCCAAGGAGAGTTTGAGCTATCGCTAGACCATGGCTCATCCTTGCTGCTCTCTGGGAGAAGGGCCATGATATTGATTCTGAGAGTGTAGAGTGGTTGAAGTCCAATTAGACTATCCCTGCCTAGCACCCTATACAGTCTGCTCCTTTAATCTTCTTTAGAGAGGGCCCCTTAATTATTGCTGAGGAGAGGAGGAGATTATGGGCCTTCCAGGGGAGGGGAGATGCCAGAGGAGGGATAACAGCTTTATTTCTAGTTACTCCCTGGACATAGAATGGAAGCCAAAGTAGGAGACAAGGGCATCTGGATTAAAGCCCTGGAAATAAAGAGCTGTGATAAAGAATTTGGAGCCTGGCATGGTGGTGCATATCTTTAGTCCCAGCACTTGGGAGGCAAAGGTAGGAAGATCACTGATTTTGAGGTCACTCTGAGACTACATAGTGAATCCAGGTCAGTTGGCCACAGCAAGACCCTCCCTGAGGGGAGGGAGGATGTTTCTAACTATTTTGTTTACCAGTTTTCCCAAGCTGGTTTTATCTGTGCAATTTAATGAATATTTATGTAGTATTTACTATTTGCTGGAAACTCTTTTTTTTAAAATATTTTATTTATTTATTTGAGAGAGAGAGAATGGGCACACCAGGGCCTCCAAACACCCTCTTGTGCATCTGGCTTTATATGGGCACTGGGGAATTGAACTCTGGTCCTTCTGCATTGCAGGCAAACGTCTTAACTGCTAAGCCATCTCTTCAGCCCTGCTGGGAACTCTTTACTGATTTTATTTGAGAGAGTGAGCATGAGCGTGCCAGGGTCTCCTGCCACTGCAAGCAAACTCCAGAGCATGTACCACTTTGTGCTTCTGGCTTTATGTGAGTACTAGGGAATTAAACTGGGGCCAGCAGACTTTGCAAGCAAGCTTTTTAACCATTGAGCCATCTCTCCAGCCCCCAAAACACTTTAAACTATCATTAAAATATGACCGTTACTGTTAGAATTCACTTTGCAAAGCAGAAACCAGGACACAAAAACAATTTCTCCAGGCATAGTGGTGCATGCCTGTTGTCCTAATACTTAGAAGGTGGGGGCAGGAGAATCAGGAGATCCAGATCATCTTTGGCTACATAGTGAGTTCAAGGCCAGCCTGGGTTACATGAAACCCTTTGTTAAAGAACAAAATACTTCCCTACAGATCTGAAGGATATTCTCTAACTCTAAGGCTGAGGATGTCTCTTAGTGGTAGAACACTTATCCTAACTTGCACAAAGTGCTGATATCCATCTCCATTACTGAAAAAAAATGTGATTTTTTTTTTCTGGATCTGGTAGTGCAGGCCTGCAATGCCAGCTACTCAAGAAGCTAAAGCAGGAGGACAACAAGTTCAATGCCTACTTAGGCTATAGAGTGTGTTCAAGGTTGGCCTAGGCAACTCAGTGAGACCCTATATCAAAACAACAACAAAAACAAACAAACAAAAAAAACCCAGACCTCCTGATCCCATCACCATGTCTTTCCTGCCATAATAGACTGTATCCTCTTGAATTGTAACCCAAAATGTCTTTCCTCCTTTCTGAAAAAAAAAAAAAAAAAATCCCAGCAGTCAAAGAGCTTGCCTGCAATGCATAATGACCCTGGTTCAATTCCTAAGTACCCATGTGAAGTCAGATGCACGTTGTGGCACGGGCATCTGGAGTTCTCTTACAGTGGCTGGAGGCCCTCTCATACACATTCTGTGTGTGTGTGTGTGTGTGTGTGTGTGTGTGTGTGTGTGTGTGTGTGTGTAAATAAAAAAACAAAAAACAAAAACAACAAAAAACAAAAACGGTTCTTGCTTTGGCAGCACATACACTAAGAATAAATTAGAAAGATACAAAGATTAGCATGGCCCCTGTGCAAGGATGACAGGTAAATTCATGAAGCATTAAAACTCAACAAAAAAAGAACAGCTGGATGTGGTGACTCACCCCTTTAATCCCAACATTGGGGAGGCTGAGGTAGGATTGCCCTGAGTTCCAGGTCAGCATAGGCTAAAGTCATATCCTACTTCAAAAAAAAAAAAAAAAAAAAACTCTATTGAGAATATAAAAGATCGGGTGTTGGCCTATTATGGAGGGCAGGAAAATCCTGAGTTTAATACCCAGGACAACTAAAAAAAACCCAAAACGTATTTGTTTCTCATCCCTTACACTTAGCTTTGAAGATTTTGTTTGCTTGGTTTTTTGTTTTGTTTTCAGGTAGAGTCTCACTCTAGCTCCGGGCTGGCCTGGAACTCACAGCGATTCTCCTACCTCTGCCTCCCAAGTGCGGGGGCTCAAGGGGTGCGCCACCACGCCCGGCTCTTTATTGTTTTTATTCTCTCTGGGCCAAGCCTGGCCTTCAAGTCCTGACCGTCCTACGTCAGCCTCCCGAACGCTGGAGGACAGCTAGGAGCTTTCTCCGGCTAGCCCCTCTAGCCGCCGCGTCTCCATGGTCGTCCCTCTCCCTCCCAGGGTCGCTCTAGCCCGCGGAGGCGGACCCAGCCCTTCAGGGGAGCGGAAGACTCCACGGCGCGTCTCGTTGGTAGCGAGGTCGGCCATGGAGACGGCGTGGAAAGCGCTGAAGGTGGTGGCCGTGCTGGGCGCTGGGGCCTGCGTGGGCTCGGGTCTCTTTGCTCTCGTCACTCCGGGAGAACTGCAGAAGAAGGAGATGCTGCAGGTAAAAGCAAGAGGAGCCCCAGGCGGGTGCTGGGTGCTGGGATTAAAGGCATGCACCTGCGGGGCCGGGGACTGCAGACCTTCCTGTGGCCCACAGGAGATGCCGGGACAGGACTCGCGCCGCAGGGACGAGGCGACCCAGACTCAGCATCGAGTGATGGCTGTCCTGAAGGAGGCCGTGACCACGCACGAAAACGTGGCCTGGAGGAAGAACTGGATGGTTAGCGGTGGCGGGCGGTCAGAATGAGGCCAGAGAAGCCCCGAGGGCGACAGGATCTCGGCTCAGGAGCCGGAGCCCCGAGGCAGCTGGAAGGCAGGGAGAGAGTCTGGACCCGGGGTGCCCCCGCCCGGAGCTGCTGCTGGGTGAGCACGTTCCCTCAACCACTGGGCTGATTTCTTTAACATGCGCATTGCGTGCCAGAGCCCAGTTGTACCAAAAGGAACCAATAAATCCAGTCCATCCGGAAAGTAGACACTGCAGCTGTACACCTGCCAATGCCCAGTGAGCTCGGGGTCTGCGGGGCCATCGCAGATGACCACAGCACGCCCCTGCCTGCCACACCCTCTTGTGGGAACTTGAGTAATAGGCTAAGCAAAGATTCAAAACAGGTCATGTGATCTGATGTGAACTCTCAACCTTTGAGCAGAGTTGGAGACGCGCATCGTAATTTCTGGTTTAAAAAGTTTAAGGGGGGGGGGCTGGAGAGATGGCTCAGCGGTTAAGGCACTTGCCTCCAGTGCCTAAGGCCCCGGGTTCAATTCCCCAGGACCCACATAAGCCAGACCCACAAGGTGGTGGCCCTAGTACACTCTCTCTCTCTCTCTCTTTGCTTGAAAATGAATAAATAAAATATTAAAAAAAAAAGTTTAAGGGACCAGGCATGGTGGTCCCAGCATTTGGGAAGCAGAGGTAGGAGGATCACTGTGAGTTTGAGGAGGCCATTTTGGGACTATAAATTGCAGGTTAGCCTTGGCTCAGTGGCTAAGGTGCTTGCCTCAAATGCCTAAGGGACCTGGACTTGATTCCCCACTACCCATGTAAAGCCAGATGCACAAAGTGCCTGCATCTGGAGTTCATTTGCAGTGGCTGGAGGCCCTGGGGTACCCATTCTCTCTGTGTGTCTCTCTCATGCGTGCACACAAATAAGTTTTAAAAATTAGATCACCTAATTGTGGCAAGTATCCAGCATTTGTGGGGTAGAAACAAGAACATCAGTTCAAGCTCACCTTCACACAAAAAAAAATTTTTTTTAGCATAAGAGATGTCTCTGTAAAGGTGCTTGCTTGCAAAGCCTACCAGCCCAGGTTCAGTTCCTCAGCACACACATAAAACTATGCAAAGTATCATTTGCATCTGTGTTCCGAATGCATATATGAAAATGAGGCCTAGCCTGGGGAATCCGAAGCTTGCAGGCCAGCTAGTCTGACATTTGTTTGCACTCTGACAGCTTGCAGTGGCAAGAAACCCGAGGAGCAGACACCTCGATACAGTGGCACACATCTCCTTTTGAACCCAGGGACTTGGTGTACCAATGATTTCCACCTCCAGCCTTATTTGTGTTTATTTTGCTATTAGCACTTTAAGAATTTATTTCCAGCCGGGCGTGGTGGTGCCTGCCTTTAATCCCAGCACTCTGGAGGCAGCCAGAGGAGGAGGATTGCAGTGAGTTCAAGGCCACCCTGAGACTACATAGTGAATTCCAGGACTAGAGCAAGACCCTACCTCGAAAAACAAAAACAAAAAATAATTTATTTCCATGTATGGTGTGTGCATGGGTGTACACCAGGACATCTTGCTGCTGCAGATGAATACCAGACACACAACTTGTTTGCATCCAGCTCACATGAGTGGTTGAACTGCAGGACAACAGGTCTGTGAGCAAGTGCAGACAAGTGCCTTAACCACTGAGTGAACAAGGAAGGAACTCTGACATTGAAAGCCAGATGTGGTAGTGCATGTCACAGTGAACTCCAGGTCAGCCTGGGCTAGAGTGAGACCCTACCTCGGAAAAAAAAAAAAAAAGTGCTTGCTTGTGGAAGCCTGCCAGCCTGGGTTCAATTCCCCAGCCATTTGTTTGCAGCAGCAAGACCCTGGCATATGTGCACTCACATGCAAATGAATGAAGACAAGGCTGGGTGTGGAGACAGGTAGGAGGATCACTGAGTTCTAGGCCAGCTTAGGCTAGAGCTGAGGGCTGGCTTTATGGGGTAAAGAAGGAGTGCTTGCTGCTGGAGTATGAGGGACTGCTGAGTTTTGCCTCCACAGAACCCATTTAAAAATAGGCATAGCCACACACGTCTCTCACCCCAGTCCATGGGTGGCAGAGACCAGAGAATCCTGTGGCTCACTGACAGTAAATGGCACCTCCAGGTTGGAGGAAAGTACAAGTACCCAAAACAACTCTGACCTTTATATGCATACACATACATACATATACACATTGTATACAGCACACATATGTTACACACATAAATAGGGACTGGAGAGGTTGCTCAGTGGTTAACACACTTGCCTGCAAAGCCTAATGACCCAGGGTTTGATTCTCCAGTACCCATGTAAAGCTAGATGCAGTGAAGCATACATTTGGAGTTGCTTTGCAGTGGCTGGAGGCCTTGGCACACCCATTCTCTCTAGCTCTCTTTTATCTCTTTGCTTGCAAATATAAAGAAAAATTTAAAGACAAAAAAAAATTACTACCGAGGTAGGGTCTTGCTCTAGCCCAGGCTGACCTGGAATTCACTGTGTAGTCTCAGGGTGGCCTTGAATTCATGGTGATACTCCTACCTCTCCCTCCAGGGCACTGGGATTAAAGGTGTGCGCCACCATGTGCTGTTCTCAACTGCCTTTCTGACAACTAATACTGGGGATTTTAGTAGGTACCTGGCACTACACTAAAACACATGTCAGTATTAGGTATGTCTCTTGACAATCCAAAGAAATGCTGTTATCCTTGAAGTGCAGTCAAGGAACATAGCCTGTAAAATTTTAATCTTATGACCACCTTAGGTACACAAACTAAAGGTACCATGTACTGTACCCCTCACTTCCCACCCAGCGCCTTTCCCCTCCACCTTAGCAAGCGACATCTTTAACCACTGAACCATCTTCCCAGCCCTCCCACACACACACCTGTGAAACAACTAATCAAACCCAGAACAAAAAAGTCTCTGTTGGAAATTTAAAGATGAGGAAGAGGGTCTATTTCTTTTAGCTTCTGTCTCGTTTGTCAAAATCATTCAGGAAGGAGCCAGGCATATATAGAACTCAAGTGTCTATTTATTAGGAAGGAGATGTCAGTGCCTTATCAAAGATGAAGAGGTCAGAGAGGGATGGATGGTGGGATGAAGGCCCCTCAGCTGGGACATTTCTTGGCCACAATGAGGACAGCAGAAGGCACGAGACCTGAAGATGGAAGAAGAGGTGCTTTGAGTCACAAAGATACTTGCTTTTGCTTCTGACCTCATACCACCTCTAAAGTCCCTTCTCTTTACATTACTTATTCCAAGATTGCCCTCTATTCCCAAGTCCGGGTTCCTGGTCCCATATGCCATACCCAGCTCCTGCAGGGGCCGCTCCATGTCAGCCTCTGAGAAAGCCCGTCTGGGGAAGCCAGAGAGCAACTGCACAGGGTCCTGGTCACCTCCAGGCTCTTCTCCACGGTGGAGCTCCACATAGAGCCTCACAGCTGCCAGCTGTTCCCGGGCCCGAAATGTCTGGGTCAGTGAGGTCCCATCTGGCAGCCTAACCTGGAAGGTAAGGGAGACACAAGCCTCTAATCTCAGCAGTTGGAAGGCAAACTGAATGAGAGGACTAGAGATGGAGCTCAGTGTTAGAGCACTTGCTTACCATGCACAAGGCCCTGGGTTCAATCACCAGGACCTTTAATCACACACAAAATGAGCTGTATCACCAAAAGGCATGTGAGGTGGTAACCAGTACTTGACAGAGGCAGAATGAACAAAAGCAAGGTTATCCTAATTACACAGTGGAGGACAGCCTATCTCAAAATACCAATTAATAATTTATGCCAGGCATGGTGGTACGTGCCTGTAATCCCATCACTGGGAAGGTATACACACAGAGGATCACTAGTCTGAGGTCAGCCTGGTCTACATAGTAAACTTCAGGCCAGCCATGGCTACACAGCAAGGCCTGGCCTCCAAAACAAAACTAAGTGTATCTAAGGAGAGGAAGAAGGAAAGCTGGGCCCTTCTTCCTTTCAGAGACGAGACTGAATGAACCAACACAAATGGTAAAGGAGCTAATGAACTACTTAGTGCTCTCTGCATTGCTAAGTATTAAGAAAGGGCTCCGGCTACCTTGTAACAGAAGAAATGCATGGACAAGATTAAAAGTTTAAAGCAGAAATTCAGACTCTTAAGACCTCAATAGTGCTGCACGTCTTTAATCCCAGCACTCGAGAGGCAGAGGTAGGAGGATTGCTGTGAGTTCAAGGCCACCCTGAGACTACATAGTGAATTCCAGGTCAGCCTGGACTAGAGTGAGACCCTACCTTGAAAAACAAACAAACAAAAAAAGATCTCAACAGTAAAGCAGAGTTAAAACTCACCTACAATGACTCAGGGAACTTAGTGGAAGAGGGAGCGGAAAGATTGTAAGAGCCATGGTGGGAAAGAATATCCAGAGACCTGCCCCCTCAACAACAACAACAACACAAAAAACTGGCTACTGCTTGTATGATTCATAACCCCCTACATCCCATGGTCTGGTCCAGCAATCTCACTGAGGAAGGCCCCAGCGGGTTGGGGAGAAGGAAAAGGGAATGGGGGTACCACAAGACTTGCTCATACAATGTATCTATTAACAATAAATTTAGCAGGGCATGATGGCACACATCTTTAGTCCCAGCACCCGGGAAGCAGAGGTAGGCGGGTCACTGTGAGTTCAGGCCAGCCTGAGACTACATAGTATATCCAGGTCAGCCTGAGCTAGAGT
>PVHP010043604.1:0-14467 GCA_004024765.1 Zapus hudsonius
CAACTAAGTGCAAACTGGCCAACAAAGTGGGGATTTATAAGAAAGGGAGCAGACCAGCACCAAACCAAGCCCAATCAGAAAAATAGCCATGAAAATTAATCCTGCCATTTTTAGAAGAAAAGTCAAATTTTCAAAACACTAAACCATAGTCAGTCTGAATTATTGTATTTTCAACTACGATTTATATAAAAATTGACCTAACAAAAATAAATCTCTAAAGCCATTACTTTTAGGCTTTTTCTTTACCTGGGTATTATAAAACCAAAGTTAAGATGCATTTATCTATCTGAATTGGTTAAACAAGCAAATTTGGTATCGATCCACACTTCTTGTGAGCACAGTTCATTCTTAGAGCTTAAAAACAATTTTAAGATATGTGGTATAACAGTAGCCTTTGACAGAGAGATCGGAATTAAGTCTTTATTACCACAGCTTTCAGTACTTAACCCAGAACCCTGGAGAAAAGATAACAGCTGGTGTGGGGAATCGGGAAGTGCTTGCACCACATATATATAGAGCTGAGAAACAATTCTTTTTGAGGGAGAAGTTATACAGTAGGCTTTTATAACCAATACTAAAAGTCAAAATTATGGCTGCCATACTTTTGCAGAGATAAAATATTGTGGACCAGGAACTGATCAATAGTATACTTCAGATAGAATAAAATGTGAGTATAGCAATATATTACTACTGTTATATTGTCAGAACAAATTACTTTGTATGTCTGGTGTTACAGAAGGGAAAAAAAATACATGGATTGTAAAATGATGCAAAGAATGTCTTTTTCATGCGAATATATTCCTAATCAAGCTTTTGCTTGGCTTCAGATTTTGAGGGTTTACCATTTTAACTACTGGGAGTGAAGAACACAAAACAAATAATCAAAATGTTCTCACATAATCCTCAAATACTTTCCTTCAAACCAATTTCTATTTGACCTCAGGTGAAAATAAAGAGAACATTTATAAAGAATGAGAAATTCACTTTCCATAGATTGCTTTTGCTAAATAAACATTTGTGAGCAGTTCATTGCTTTACTCTGGAATCCTTTGAATAAGAGGGCACAAATACAAATTTTAGACAGTGCAACTCTCCCATTTTGTTAGTTATTTAATAGAGATTTTGTATAGTGGCAGCTTCATTTATTGAGACTCTGATGAATGGGACAAACACTTCCAAAAAATCCTCTTAAGAAACAAGTGAAGAAAACCCATGAACAGCTGAAAATATATAAATCAAAATGAAATACCCAAGATTATTAGCTGTGTGCTACAAAAGAAGTAACAGTAATGATGATAAGATTAATAATTAAAATTATATAATATGTACCTTATAAATATTATACAACTTATGTTTATGTTCCTTTATATAACAGAGAAGTAGTTAACATTTCTGAGTTTATATTCTGTAATAGCGGCTATGTTACAAAAGGCATTTTCTTATTAACAATCTGACTCTAGATGAGTTCTTATAAGAGTATGCATTTTCATAAATGAGGGGAAATAATCACAGAATCATGAAATAGGTTACTTTAGGTTACAGTAAATGGCAAAGCCAAAATAATTTCTCTAAACAACATGCAGAAAAAGCTACTGATTTGTGCAGTTACAACAGCAAAACATACAAAATAAAATGTGTGCTTTGCACTGTTCTAGAACCATGAGCAACTTCCATAATGTCCACATTGTTACCAATGTCTGGGAAATAGTAGCCAAGCCCTCAGCAACTGCTCTCCAACCCAGTGCTCCACAAATGACAGAATAACCTTAGAGAAGCGAAGCAGGGCTCTCCACAGACATGCTCCCAGAAAAACTGAAGGCAGTACATACGTATGTTGGGGAGGACTGAGAGGTATTAGTGCTCTGTCTTAGTCCACACCATTTCAAGTGGACTAGAATATTAAAAATAGTGTTATGAAGAAAAAGGAAATGCAAGCTAACTCAGCTTTCTGCTCCTTTTTTTCCCCCTTCTCTTCTTCTGTTGTCTCACGTTCCTATCTCTGTTTTTGGAGACATTAAAAGAAATGGTCTCAGACTGAACTGAGGCAAAGCAAAAATAGAACATTGAACATATAAAATATTCTGTGAATCAACTCCCCTTTCCAAAGTCTAGCCTAAGCAGCATGCAGTGGCTTGATTCCAGAGAAATGCTTCCAGAAAGACAATCCAGACACCAGCTTCATCTGTATTTGAGGGACTGGAAAGGAGCGCCTCCCCTCCCCTGGCCTTGGTTGAAACCAACCCTCAGATCCATGGAAAATCCTCCCTTGCCAACCACAAACTACAGGGCTGTCTGTAATCAGGCTGTGTGATTCCGCAGTACCCTCCACATCTCTGGCCATCCTGATAGTCCTGGAGAGAAAGGCCTCCTTCCCCAGGAATGGTTTTAGTGTGAGAACGCCTGCTGCTGTCTCAGGCTAGACCAGCTCTTTGAAATCTGGCTAATAGGTGGTCACCATGGCACTAAGGAAAGGGACTTTTCGAATTTTGGTAGGTACACTAGCTCTTCTGATTGGTACCCATGATTTCACCTTATTTCTATGCACCTTATCTGCATACACTAATCAGGATCCACCCTTTCCTGCTTGGAAGAGAGCCATCAGAACCTGCTGCCTTGACAGCCTTTGCATCCTGCTTCAGAGGTCACGTGCTTCTGTTCTGCCAGCCTCTGGCAGCTGGCCCACCTGTGGAACCTGCTGTGGTTCTGGTGGTCCCGGTTTGCTTTCTGCTTTAATGCCAATTGACTGATGTCTCTAGGTGGGCAGCCTGCTGCCACCAAGACAGAGCTGTAACCTGGTGAGTTTGACATGAAGTCAGCTGTACCCACTCTTCCCCTGGCAAACCTGCAGCCACCAGGAGTCTGATTTTGTTCTAGTCGTTATTTTCCCGTGTAAATAAATCCTTGATCATTCATTCTTTGCTATCATTCCATCCTGTTCTTTGGGTGGATAGAGAAGGACCTTAAAAGAAAACCAGAACATTTGAGTTGTGCATTTCTCATACCTCACATCTGCAAAGTTCTTTCTCAGCAGAGGCTCTTCAAAGGGGTGGTCAGTCCACATTTCTAGATATCAATGATATGTCATCAAACACTTAATGACACAGCCATGTTTACCCATATGTCATGGTTTGAGCCAGGTGTCCCCCACAAACAAATGAATGTGTTCCGATAGATCAATCCTCAGCTGATGGCAGTTTGGGTTTTAGAACCTCATTAGAGCTGTGTTGTTGGGGGCGGGCTTATGGGGGTTATAAGCCAGCTTCCCCTTGCCAGTGTTTGGCACACCTTCCTGCCCCTGTTTGCAGTGCTGTGGCAGAGGTGATGTCCAGCCCTCTGCTCATGCCATCGTTTTCCCTGCCAGAATGGAGTCTCCCCTCCAGTCCGTAAGCCAAGTAAACCTATTCCTCCACAAGCCACTTTTGCTTGGGTTCTTTCTGTGCAGCAACTAGAAAGCTGACTGCAACACCATACTAGGTGTTTTTGAGGCTTTATAAAGATGTAGTTATCATACAGCTGGGTCACTCATCTTTGCTGTTTCAGGCTGCTTACTGGTTGAACACGCATCGTCCTCAGGGTGTCATTGTCCTCATGCTCTGCACTTCTCTGCTTGCTGCACCTGCCCACTTTCTATCTCATCTGGATGGGTGGAATGGTATGAGTCCCAGTGAACTCTCTGTGCCACATTTTCTCTGCTTCCTTATTTGGGAAACACTTATTTCCTCATGGTAGGTCAATGACTTATCATTTTAGGGGATTCTCTGTATGTGAAGTCAGCACTGTGAATAGCACAAAGTGATTCAGTTTGAGTCCTAGGTTGAGGTTTATTCAAACTCTTATCACTCTGTGGTAGAAAAAGAAAAGAAGCCCACAACAGTGGAACACAGAAGAATGATCATTATAAGCCACAAAAGTTGTAAACATAAAGTTTCCATATATTCCCATGGTAATCCCAGCAAGAGGAGTTAATATCGCTTCTGCCTACCTGTGCTAGTGTTGCTCAGAAGACTAAGACTGCTTTTGACTCATTTCCTAAAGATATAAAAAGAAATCAATCCTAAAAATCTGAGCTACTTAGAAATAACTTTAATCAAGGAGGTGGATGATCTCTATATGAAAAATGATAACACATGAAACCAAAAACTAGAAAAAGATACCCAGAATGAATGAAATTATATTAACATATTAATATATATATATAAACACATTGATATTACAAACTAGTTTTCTATGAGATAGAAATGATAAAGTGTATTTAAGCATAGTAGTTTAAATTGGGAGCTTGCTTAGAAAGATCTCCTGAAGAAACTACTCATGCTATCTTATAATAATGATAGACTTTTTAATAGACAGTTAAGGTAATGTTTATCATCTGCTAAAAAGAATTATTTCTAGAAAGCTCCATTTCCTGCTAACCATGAGGCATAATATCAGAAGTGAGAGATACCACAGGCATTGTTTTTCAGAAAAGGAAAATATTCATAGGTTTAATTTTTCCTTTAATATAATAACTAATTCTTTATAAATTTATCAATCAAATGACCATATTTTGAATGATCTATTAGCTGCAGTTAAAAAAATAATTCACCCCAAGTATGCATGTGAGTGGAGAGGTTCCCGGGCATGGACTGTTTTTCCTGCTCCTCGTGTCTGTCCCTGTAGTCATTATACAAACCGAGCTGCTCCCAGCATGTAGAGTTATTTAGCTAAGATGACAAATAGTGAGACACAGAGACAGTGGAAACTACTGATGAGGCTGAGCAAGGGCCATGACTGTGCATTCTTAGTCATTGTTCTGGATGGCATGTGGATAGTAGGTGCAAATTATGTGTTTACTCCAGACAGCCACAATTTCAGTAGGAATTTCTCCAATAGAATAGAAGGGGATTGATACAGTATTTATATTAATATATATTTAAAATAAATTATAAAACATGAATAACATAATTGTCTACAGACATTGCAATATGATGAAATTTTAAATAGACACAGTACCATTTAACATGCTTTTTTACCCTCTAGTAATTTTTTTAAAAAAGTAGTTCATTAAAGTAATTTTGCTCTGCATTTTAAGTAGGTTATCTGGCAATCAAGTAGGCTAAGTTTTTCACACATGCTTGATCTTGGCTATATGTCATGCTTATTGAAAAATGTGGTTTCCTTTGTCTTTTCCAGCAAATTGAATATTGCTCTTCAGGAGACAATTTAATAATCTCTGTTTTAACAAGGACAATGAATATGACTTCTCACCAGGTAGTGTTCAGAACACTGATGTAAAGTACAGAATCTAATACTCAGGCACTGTCATCAATGCATCGCCAGCGCATAAATGTGAATTATAATTTATTATGTATTTTTCACCCTAATACTGCTTACGATTATTTGATTTAGCAATGATTAGTACGTAACAGTTATAGCAGGATCAAATCTCAGTTTCTTCTGATTATTGGGTGAAGATTATATTTTATTTTTCTCTGAAGAATTCAGGGTGAGGATTTTAAACCTCCTGTGTAGCAGTGCTTTCCATGTTACCCTCCACTTCTGACTCATCAACAAAACAAAGAAGTCATACCAGCTATATAGCTGCCCTACAAATTTTTCATTGTTGTTTTGCTTTCCTCAATCGGAATAGACAGACCAATATTTAAATATTTACATCATCCCAATCAGACAATTCACTTGAACACTATGGTCTAATATTTACTATTAATATTATTTATTTATTATTATTATTATTCCAGTTTATCTCAGACTGTAGTCTTGTTTCAGGATTTTTTCTTCATTCAATTTAAGTTTACTGAGTTTCAGTGGAAAATCACTATGCCTACTTTAAACATTTGGACTAATAATAAAAAAGACAATATGTAGGATTCATACCACATAGGCATCAGAAAAGATTCATTCAGAATCAGCTTTTCATGAGGATTATTATTAGCAAAATCTATCCTGTGAGAATTGGCAATGAACCATACAAAGTAACTCAATATGGCCATTATTTCACAACATTCTTTTGGAAATAACACCTTCTAAACGTATAAAATCTAACAAAACTCTTGTGAAAAATTGAGCAGTGTAGATTTCTCCAGAGAAAGTTACGTTGAATAGATTCTAGCCTGTTCTAAAATATCTTCAATATTGTCAATAACTGGTTTGGTTTTGAAAACTTGAATATTATGGCAGCGAAACGTGCTATGTAAACATAGATTACTACAATAAACCTCGTTTTGGAACAACACAGCATTTTCTTAGCCATCTGTTATGCTTACAAAGCCAGTGTCCAGGCAGTTCCCTGTAGCTCTACAACTTAATCAAACACTCTGTTTACTCAGTCTCTGTTCCCCAACCAGCTGCCTCGAGTGATGAAGCTTCCATTGCACTATCAATTAGTTCTAGCTACTAGCCAATCAGCTAATAAAAGTGGAAGGCTAGGGCAGGCAGAACAGTATAATTTAAAATGCCTTTGAATTTCTTATAGATTTAAAAAATACTGAAATTGACAAATTAGTTCATGTATCTTAATTATGATTGTCACATTCAAAATGGTTTGTGACTATAACAGAAACACTTAAAATTTGTAAAAACTCTAAAGCACTTGCATTGTCTGAGAGAATTTAAAACCAATAAACTCTCTAACAGATAGTCTGCTTCTTATTACTGTTGTAGTTTGCTCCACATTGCTCAGATGAAAATCCATCCAGAAATAGTTTATTGCTATTCTTGAAGGGATTTGCTTCAGGCTTACAGAGCCCAGAGGAACACTAGCAAAGGTGGAAGAAGCTAGCTCCCTTTCACAGATCCAAGCAGAGAGACATCATTATAGCCCGCAACCACCAAAAGCAACAGCCAGAACTCAAATTGCTCTTTAGACACCTTTAGGCTAGAATCAAAATCCACCCCCAAACACACCTTAGGGCTATACACCAGCATCCACCAAAAGTGACACGTTATAATCTTAATTTCAATAATTTTATGGTTCCATATATTTAATTTTAATAATTTTATGGGTCCATATATTTACACTACCACATTAAAAGTACCACATTTTGCTCCTGGACTCCATGGACACATGACCATATCACAGTGCAAATTGTATTCAGTCCAACTTCAAAAGTACTCATCATCTTTACTGACTTGAAAGACTATCCCAAAGTCCTAATTCTTACCCTGGATTTAAGATAACTGTGAGACCACTAATAATAAACATCAAACATCTGCAGTTCAAGTGTGAAAACCGTAACCAGTGACAGTCTCTAGACTTTCATTTTCTGCCCCTCTAGCTGGGGAAAACTTTTATTCCAAGCCACCAACTCTCCATGGAAGCCATTGTGTCATCATACATGCAAAAACATCTTTGGATCTCAACGGCAAACCATGGTTCATCCTCATACAATAGCCTTTGTGGCCTCCAATATGAGGTTTGTTTCAATTCTGTTTACCATTCAGGATTCTCAGCAGTGGCTCCCACAACTTCATATAATGAAGAGGTCTCACTGACCTCTACAAAGGACATCTTCCTGCTTTGCATGCTGCATATCAAAAGTGCCTCTTTGTACCCTGTGTTTCTCATGACCCATTTCCACGCATTTTACATCCTTCCAAAACTAATACCAGGTTGCAGCAGCAACACAGACATCGTCAAGCCAGCGTGAAATAAATCTTCACCTTAAGCCTTCAGAATACTTCCTTTCAGTCATATGCTTTCAAAAGAGTTTGCATTTCTACCTTTCAACCTGGGTGAATATCATCATCAGACATTTCTACATTGTTTCAATGCAAAGCAGATTTCCCACCTCTAATGGTGGCAATCTGTTCAAAAATAGAAGTTTTAGAAACCAAAATCTAGTCTCTCTACCTATACCTTTAAAGTTGCTTGACTTTTTCCAACTTTAAATTTTATAATCTTTTAGCTCTATATCTTCTAACAAGCATACCAGTGCATTACTTTTAAATTCAACCTTAATCAAACTCTCTTGGCATAGGAACAGAATGCAGCCAGCCTTTATGTTGGTATCCCAATTCCAACAAAGTTCTGTCCTGTCTTTCCTTCCCCTTTGATAGTTCATAACACAATTCTCTCTGCATTTAGCATTTTCATGAGAACAGTACATAAAATTTGGCTAACTTCTCGGTAAGGCTTCTGCAGTCCCAAGTACAAAGTCCATCCACATTTCTCCAGCACAAAAGATCCTAAAGACCAAATTAACATGGCTAGATTCATGTCAACAAGACCCCACTTCTCTGGTACAAAATTAGATGTTATTGTCAGCTCCACACTCTGGAGATTAGCATCCAACACAACACTGTTTATGGGAGGAAGGAATGACTTGGTTTACAGTGTCTAGAGGAGCACTATTAATGGTAAAGAAGCTAGCTCTCCTTCACAGATGTAAACAGTGAGACATCACCAACCTACCAAAAGCAACAGTCAAAGCTCAAACTTCCCTCTCCACACTTTGGGTTAGAATCAAGATCTACCCCAATCACATTTTAGGGCTTGACCCCCGGACCCACCCCCAGTGACAAATCCCCCACTAGGTTGGCTGGAGACCCAAGTTACAAGCTTAATTTTAATTAAACACCTCATTCTATGAGGTCAAACATTCATGCTATGACATTCAAACTACCAGAATTGCCACCATGTTGTTTATTATATACTTGCTCAGTGATAAATACTCATTTCCAAAACAGCAAAGTCATCATGACCTAAGTTCAAGATAAAGCAATTACTTCTGAGTATTGTGTATTTATACATATGCATATGATGGAATAATTTAAGGCCTATTCATATTTTAATATTGTGTTATCTTTGTAGAACAGTATAATATTGATATGAGTATGGTAATATTAATATTTAATAGCACATATTTACATACATATACACAATGGTAATTAGTAAAGCTTTAATACTTTTGTTTCAACAAGGACTGTTTCATATTTAAAAAAGATAATTCATAAGATTAATTCTGTTCCACCCTCTTCTCACACCAAAATTAGCATTTTATATGTATTTTTCAAGTAGGATGTTAAAAAATTTCTTTATTCTAAAATAAAAAACACAGATTGTGTGTCTACAATTTTGTCATTTGATATAATTACTTGCAGATTTTTAAAATTAATCCATTTCATGTTAGGGATAATTCTAGAGAAAGATAAATTGAAGAGATAATGCAGATAGTTCCCAAGTGACACTGCCTTTACTTCATTTATTCCATCATTCAAATCTTTCATTATATATATTACTCTTAACAAACCTACAAGATTCATTATGTTTTCAAAAAGGAAGCATTTTTTCCATTACGTTTCTTTTTTTGTGTGGTAAAGTTTGCTGAATTTGGACAAATGTTAATGTCACCTGTCTACCTTTACTGGACCTAAATAAATATTTTTCGGGCTTGGAAATTTACTGATCTTGTCTTACTCATTCATCTCCTGCTGTTACAAAATCCTGTGAAACATTGATCTTATTATTCTCTCTACAGTTTCAATTTCTTCAGAGTTTATGTCATAGAGTTGGAATCACAATGTATTTCATTCGGGCTACTTTTACCTATCAACTAACATTTAATGATTGCCTTTTTGTAACTTCAATGGCTTGAGTTTTTATTGTTAAGTAATCAATTTCATTGTTATATTACAGATTATTAACCTCTTGAAGGAATACTTCTGTTAATCCTAGTTTTGAGCAATTATGAATAACAGACTTAAATATCTATGTGATATATTTTTGTATGTGAATGCAAGTTTTCTATTTATGGGGGTAAATATGTAGAAATAAATGTCTAGATCATATAGATCATCTGTGACATAAGCAGCTAACCTTTCACTCAGTGTAGCTTTCCTATTTTGCTTTTTCTCTGGTAAGAAATGAAGATGTCTGTGGCTACCAATCAGTTATCAGCAGAGATTTTCAATTAACTTTTATTTTTTGTCATTCTTATAGATGGAGAATATAGCTGTAATCAATTTGCAATTGTTTAGTAACATAATACTAAGTACCTTTTCCTTTGCTTTTGTGCTACTATTTTGAGAAGAGTCTTAGAATTTTAGTGCTTAGGCTGGATAATTTGAATTTTTGAAAGGGCAATTTTTGGCTTCATAGATTTGAAAGCATTTGTGGTTTATGTTTGAGGCTTTGAATTTAAACTTGATGAGTGAAAAGAGTTTACACAGCTCAAAGTCTAAACTTCCAGGCGCAAGCAACTCATACCAGGAGATACATGTATGCTGAGGTCAATGTATATATCTCTTTCACAGTCATAAACTCTCATTATTTGTAAACTTTTCCACAAAGCTTATCATCCTCCAACACTGGAGAGAATGACAGTTTTTCAGCAAAATACGTTCCTGTCGGTGATTTGTTTCAAATACTGGAGCCAATTCCCAAACAAAACAAGAAAAAATGTTTTGACAAAAATATTGAAAAAGAATGAAGTGATTGGGAAAGGATAAAATTTTGATACTTTATTAGAAATTCTTTCTGACAGCCTTCGACCTCTTTTCATCATTATCAGAATCTAAAGAAGCAGAAATATATGTGGTAAATGGTTTAAGGGCAAAAATATATAAAATAATAGCCAAGAGCAAAAATCAAAAAAAAATTACTACCTTGGTAGTAAGTTAACAACAGCTTTTGGAGCTATGCACACAGACAGTGACCTTGCTTCATGTCAGCAAGACTGGGATTTTTTTACCTCACCACTGCTCCCTCCATGTGCCCTAGAGAACTGCTATCTCTAGAATAGTGGTGTCTTAATTTTCACCAACTGTCAGCCAACAAGATATGCCTTTTTCTTTTTGTATTTATAGATAGCTAAAATTCCCAAGGGGATGAATTACTCACCATTGTTAAAGAAGGCAAGACAAGAAGTAATGGACTGGAACCTGAAGAGCAAAGATTTCAGCAAGAAATGATGAAGAAATTCTTAGTCATGAGGTCAATGAAACAATCACACAGGGGTGCCAAGGATTTAGCCAAGATGCGTTCAGTAAACATTGCACAGACTTCAAGAGAAAATTTAAGACACTATTCTGAATGTAAGAATGAAAAAAAATTATACTTTTAGGAACGGAAAATGAGAATCTATTATAGGTAACCTGAGATGCAGCTTTTGAATTGAAAGCCTGCACAAAATGTTAACTCTATTTAAAGTGATGCATTTTAAAACTTAATTATATATTTCAAAGTAAATTTAAAAATTATTATTTATTTGTTTAATAAGTATTTATTGAATGTCTATCGTGTTTCCACGTGCGTTTTTAAATGTAACTGTTTTTATTATTATTTAAAAATTAGGTTTCATTATGTTGGATTTCAAACAAATTAGTATTATTTTTTTTTGTTTCCTATAGCACCTTTCCTCACTCCTCCCTTTCTCCTTTAAACTAAATTTAAAGGCTTAGTAAATATACACTAAGTACTCAATATCATATAAATGTGTAAGACGTTACTGGATCCAAATAAATCATTTTGTTAATGTTCTGGTTTAACATGGTTAAGAACCACATATTAGGGAGAATATGTGTTGCTTGGCTCTCTGCTCATGTGTGAGGTCGCTAAGAATTATCTGCTCCAAGTGCGTCCATTTTTCTTTAAATTTCATTATGTCATTTTTCCTTTCAGCTGTGTAGAATTCAATAGTGTTAAGAAAATCTGTCAGTGAACTGAGAGACTGTAAAAGGCAATGGAAAAAAATTGTGTGTGTGTGTACATTGCTAGACAATTGTTCATTTACTTTCTCTTACTATAGACGAGTTATAATATTCTAAAATTATATACAAATGAGATCATAATGTACATCTAGTTCTTCTTTCTACTTCCATTCTGCATAAGTACTCTGAGATTTAAAAACAGTCGATTCCATTATGTCCCTGAACAGTATTCCTTTGTATTGATATGTTGTCTGATGATTGGCCATTCGTCTCTTCATGGGTCATCTTACTATGTTTGAGACCATTACAAATAAGCCTCATATGATTGTGTATGTGGAAGTCTGTGTGAACATATTCTTGCACTTATTTTGGGTAAATTTCTTGAACAAGAATTCCTGAAATCCTTAAAGTTTTAAATAATGGTAAAACTGAAAGATATATCATTTTACATTCCCATTAGCAGTAGAACATTTAAGCATGGAGAGAGACTTATTTAATTTTAACCTTTGTATTTGAGGACTCAGTGATATATTTGCTGTTATTTTCAATGTCATTATACTAATGTCTAGAGGTAGTGAGTAGGGCTTTAAAATATCTTTATTATCAATAATTAGATACATTAAATGAGCAAATCTCGAGATGGTACCCCCATTTCCCTCTTCTCTGACCCCAACCCACAGGGGGCCCTCCTAGGTGGGCCTACTGGATCAGTCCATGGGATAGGGAGTTATGAATTGCACAAGAGGTAGCCAGGTTTTCTCCCACTTGGCTGTGGTTATAGGTCTCTTGCTTATCCCACCACTCTCTGCAGGGTTTCATGTGGATCCTCCATGATAGGTCTGGGGTGGCTCATCTCTTGCCCCAATGTCAGCTATTGGCCTGCCGTTCCTTGGTAGATATACACATTTCTGAATTGGCTCTATTCTGTTGTTAGTAGCTCTTTGTAAATCACTTGCATTTCTCTTTGGGGGCCTAAGATTTTGGTTCCCTGTGCATTTCACCTGAGTCCCAAGTTCCAGTTAAGGGCTCCCCTTCATTGAGTGGATTACTTGGCCAAATTAAAAGCTGTTGATTTGCCTCTCCCCCCCCCCCACACCCACATCCAAGACATGGGAGGTGAATTTGCAAAAGGTCCTTTTCCTCTTCTGCTGTACTTCTGCCACTTCCGCTTAGTTAGTAAAATAAGCCCGTTTTGTTATGTTAAAGCCTATATCTCTCTATGTATAACTCAGAAAGAATTAATTATATTGTTTTAGGTCTCCTAAATGGGTTGTTTCACATCACCCTGGAAAACTGATCTTAAACTGATCATAAAAATCCAAACGCTGTCTTTTACTTTACATTAGAAAACATGACTATTTCTAAATACATATGTCATGGTTTCATATATAACTTTCCATTTCTTTAAATTACTCCTTTAAACAACAAAGCCTTATTTCAATTTTATCTTGAAATAGTTTTCAATGACAGATACATATTGTTTTTGTGAGTGTATAGTTAAATGAGACAAAACTCAGTGATAGTGATTTTCTTGTATTGTATAAAACATAAAGCTTCTATTTAGATTTATGACTAGAGGTATTCATGGAAATATACAAGATCAAATGAGAGCATGAAAATGTACTCAGTTACCATGAAAATATCAGCTAAGAAAGACTGAAAATAATGTACTGATATTGAGGAAGAAAGGCAAAAAAAGATAAAATAAGAAGTGAACCCATAAAAATGAAACCTATTTTTAAAACCTAGTATGAAATGGATGAGCAGAATCCAAAATTACAAGGATATGAAATCATTTGAAGTGAAAAGGGATAGAATATGCACTGAACATGTGAATAGAGAAAATCAAAGGCTTCAAAATGTGCTTAATGTTTTCGGATAATGAACTTGTTTTAAAGTGACATGCATGTCAATGAAAGAATTGCTTAGGTTCCTTTTTAACCCTGGAAGTAGGTATCATATGCATGCTGTAGTCTGCATGAACTTTTCTTGGACAGATAAGTTACCAAAGAATGACCAAAGAACAATCCTGTCAAAGTCCATAATGGTGAGCCAATGAGCTGATTGGGCTTTCTTACAGAACAGAAAGATTACTTAAAGGTGTGTAAATAATTTCCAAATAATGCTTCACCACTAAAAAAAAATACAGCAAGGTAGTCTTTTTTTTTGATATAAGTAGCCAGTCAGGGACAAAAAGACCCAAGGAGATCAAAAAGATGCCACCTCACCTGCCCTGACAAAATTAGTCTCACCTAAGATGGTTACTAGTCATTTCTCAGCAACAATCCTCCCTACTTCTTAACAATCTAGGAATAATAGGTGAGCTGAAAACTCCTGAGTCACCCCCCCCCCGGCAACCTCAGGGGTCTAAAACAAACAACAGTAAAACCAATCAGGTCTCTCCCTTACACACCTGAATCTGACCGTAAAGCCCATCCTAATGAATGATGCAGAAGGCTTGCTGCTGTGTGGAGAAGGGGTTTTGGGATTTCATTCTCCCCCTGGTCTGTGAACCTCCTGGTGGGTCCAGTTCTTATAAATCCTTCCCAAGCCAGGTTGCAATGAGGGATGGGAACTTTCTTCATTCTTGACTTTGTTACTCTCCTCTAAGTTCTGGTCATTTTCTGACTCCTGGGGAGATTTCCCTTTTATCATCACCTGGATAAAAATTTTCCCTAAGTCTTATAATTCATAATTTACCTGCTCAGGACCTATTTCATTGATTCTTTGTTAAAATGTATGTGAATCTATAAGCTAGGATTCATAGACCCAGGGTGTAATTCTCTGTGTCCCAAAATCCCTTAGCATCACCATGGAAATC
>PVHP010043605.1:0-12500 GCA_004024765.1 Zapus hudsonius
GGGAAGGGATGCTGGCTGTGGGGTGATGGGGGCCCCCCGGGCGAACGAAATCAGCCTCTCTGGGGTTCGGGAGGGAGAGGGGCGCGGAGCCAACGAGCCGGGCTGGGGCGCCGGGCAGAGGCCGGGGCAGGGAGCTGGGGTGCAGGCGCGCGCGCGCACGGGAAGGGCCCGGGGCGCACGGAAAAGAAGGAGCGGGCCGGCCGGGACGCAGCGGCATTAGGTGAAGCTCATGGACACTGTGTGCTCGAGCGCCTTGCGGCGGAGCGAGGCGATGCTGGTGCCCCGCCACACGTCGCTGCTGTCGGGGGAGCTGCAGAGCTGGGGAGAACCGGAGACGTTGCTGGGACCGGGGAGGGAGGCGGGCACCATGCCGGGGAAGGCGGGCTGGTAGAGGTGGGACTGCAGGCCGGCGCCGTTGGAGCCCGCCAGGCTGTTGGACAGACCCATGGAGTTGGGCGGAGGCCCGGCCGCCAGGCTGCACTGCGACAGCGACTGTGCCATGGCCTGCTGCCGGCCCAGCGCCGGTGGCAGCGGCAGCTGCGACACGCCGGGCATGGCCGCCGCCGCCCAGCGGGTGTCGTTGGCGTGGAACGAACACAGGCTGTCGCCCATGGCGGCGGCGGCGGCGGCGGCGGCCGATGGAAACTGAGGCAGACCCGGCGTGGGCAGCAGCGTGCCCGGCGCGCGGAACACGTTGGTCGTCTTCTTGCGCTTCTTCCACTTGGCACGGCGATTCTGGAACCACACCTGCGGCGGGCGGAACGGGAGACAGACAGCGCGCGGTCAGCGAAGCCGGGCGGCCAAGGTGGACGGCAGATCGAACCCCGCAAGCCCGCCCCAGGCTGAGCAGTTGCCCTCGGCCCCCCACACCCACACCAACCAGAGAGCCTGGGTCTCCAACGCCTTGAAGCAACTGATGCCCCTTGCGCCCTCTAAGCGCAGATTCCCGCGCTCTCATCTAGCAAACGTGCCACCTGGGACGGTGACCACCACTCCCTGCACGCTGGCCTATTCAGTGCACCGCACATATGAACGAGTCTGCAGGCGAGGCATGTGTCAGGATCGACCCACGGGCGTACAAATGAAGATAAACAGGTGTACCCATGTGGCTTTAATAGGACACCGAGAGGGTATATAGAATTTTCAGAAACGCTGGAAATTTGGTAATTGATGAAAGGCCATGAATGACATAGTCAGTTTCAAAATCGAAAGACAAGGAAGCCCCCTAACACCGAGGCTGACAGAGCAGAGGGGTTAATATAGTGGTGGGATGTGAGCCTGGAACTGCAGCGCTGCTTGGGTCCCAATCATGACTTCGGATTCCTCCCACAAGGGCCTGATGCTGAGGCACCTCACTCCCAAACCACTGGCAGGGCATCTTTATCTGTGCTGTGCGGGTGTGCTAGAACCTGCTCTGGCGCTCTGAGCCCTGGGCTTAGATCTCTGCTTTCCAGTAACATCCTTAGGATCCCCCAAATCAAGGCCTCAAACACCTGCAAGTGGCCCTCCCCACTTTCCTTTTATAAAAGACAAGCAAATTTTTTTGATCAATGTTATTGAAAGGAGGTCAAGTTTTGGACTCACACAAGTTATGAATCAAATCTAATTTTGCTTAGTCCAGGTATCTTTTTTAAGTGAATAACTTTCCGTCACCACCTATTTAAATTTAGTCGTTAAGGGAAAAAAATATCAGTATGCCTACTTAGCAAACTTTCCGTTTAAACCCTATTTAGTTTATGTGCTAATATAAATTATGTGGGCCACACAGCGCCAGGTATCCTTAGAATTTGGCCAATAGAATCTGATTACCGTATTTGTGGTCCAAATGGTTATTCCAACCTATGTAGTGTGTTTACAAGCTAAAATATCAGGAAGGAATGATGACAGAGCCGCCTTCATTCCTCATTCTCCATCAGCCTGAAACCCACGCCCATGCAAGCCACGACTGTTTACCAGTGCCAACTGCATTGCAGCCTGGAATTCTCTTTGCGCCGGCCCTTGCCTTCCTATCTTACCTACGATTTTTACCCACAACTTCATCTTTCTCTGGTTTCTACATTGCTGCCAACCTCATTGTAGGTGACAGCCCCAGAGATGGTGGCATTGTGGATTAATGAAGCCGCAGGACCCTTGACAGGGGTGATGCAGCTGAATTGAGAAGGCTGGGTGAGTCCTAAAGCCCTAAAGTCCCTTTGCAGCACCCACCCAACAGTGGCCTGGGGGACGTTGGACTAGATGGAGACAGTGTCTATCCAAATGGTCCTCACACCTCACATATGGTTCCCCCTCCACCCTGGATATTTTGAAAGGAATAAAGTCAAAATTCTTAACACCCTGTAAGGACCAAGTTTGGTGGTTTGGGAAAAAGAATGAAGAAAGAAGAAAGGAAAGGGCATATATGGCCCAGCAGAATTTCAAAAACAAACCTCGGTGCCAGAAAGATTTCTGAATCTAGGGTGTGCCTGTACACAGAAGGAAAAGAATCACTGTTAAAGCACTAAATATTATGGGGATAATCGGAAAATCATGCTCAATTATGTTTGAGGGTTAGTAGTCAAATGATGGCTACACATTTTTTTTTTATGTTTCATGGCTTACTGGGGTTGAGAAAAAAATCTGCATGGGATCTGAGTATGTCCATTCCAAGCTATGATGCATATGTTTTTAAAATGTGAATGTTTCCACTTGAAAACTAGAGCATGACAGACTCAAATGCAGCCAAAACCTAAGGGAGATTTTCAGAATGCACACATGACAACTCCAGGAAATATATTAACCGCAGCGCAGCCACAGGCCAACTTTGTAGTCAGTTTGAAATGCAGCTCCTCTCAGAAAACTCTTAATACAACAGTGAGAATCTAATGGAGGTTGGAATCTAAAAATCCACTTTCATGATATCTGCTGTTACAGTAATATAGACATACTGTAAATGTATTTTAAAATATATAGCCCATTTAATTTTCCAGCTATAAATGGCTCAGAAATAGAGAAAGAGGGAGAGAAAGAAAGAATATTGCTTTTTCCCCTCGAAGCAAATGCTTTATGAAGATCTCATTGGAATCCAGCAAATGATTAATGTGAAGAATTGGGAGGAAATCTGGGGAGCTGTATTAAAGCCTAGATCTCAGGTCCTTTCGATCAGCCAGCCGTGAACTCTGGGCTGAATTCATTACACTTTAATAGTGCTGGGAGAGGAAGAAAATGCAATTTCTCATTCCATTAGAAAACTAGAAAATACTCTCAGCTTGTCCCCCTATTAAGATGTGGCAGGTGACAGGGCCATTCTGGGGGACACGGTCAATGGAATTACAGCACATTATTTTTGTTCGTATAAAATATTGAAAGGCAAGCCTGACTGTGCAGAAGTTATTTCACTGATTTGGTTTTTATGTAAATAAAATATTGAAAGTTAATTAATCCGTGCTAGAGACTAATGATTATGCTTATTATATTGCATTTGATCGCGTAATTTGCATGATTCTCGCATTGCTGCTTAATAAGCCATTCCAGGTTATAAATAATTCTGAAATTGGTTTCTAATAATGGCATGCTATAAAAGGAATGGTTTTATAACACTAGCCAGAAAAGGGGAGCAATTTCAGACATGAAATTAGCCTACCTGTAAGTAGAGGTGCTTCCATAAATATGTAAGCGTTATATAGACAAGCATAGCACAAAAAGTGTATTGGATAACTTAGCCTAGAATCAAAAAAGCATCTCTGAAAACATACAATTGCAATAAATTAAATGTTTCGATCATTTTTAATCAGTGCACTGGCCCACATACTGAAAAGAATGTGTGGCAATCTGTTAACTATAAAGAAAACTATGAAGCACTCATCATATAAGAACATAAACCAATTACTATTTAATTTGAATTTGGTCAAGGAGCAATGGTACAGTGAATTGTGAAGTAAATATGTTTTCCATAAATTATTTTTGCATTACATAATGTTAATCATTTTGAAATGTTAATTAAAAAGGTTATGTCGATCTGATTACTTTTTAAACTATGAAATATTATTTTTAAAAATATTGAAATTGCCATTCTACTAAATTGTTTCTATCAGCAGCCTCAAGCTATTATTGTTGGTTGAACATAATGCTAGAACAATTAACATACTTTGTCATTTCATTCTTGCCTGTTCTCTTTTGTGTACTTTAAAAATAACTATCACATAGTTTATATTTTATTTCATTTCATTTACAACTTTTCTATTAAAAGAATCACTGCTATTAACCTTTGGAAGACCTAATAAAGTTTAATGGACCTCGTTTTCTTTTTACATAAAGTCAGTTGTCCAATTACATTTTATTTGTGATTCTTCGTTCTTTTTAATTTGAACTAATTATTAGTATGTCTGAGTTAAGACACAGAATTTCACTCTTTAAAATGAATGTTAATAGTTAACATTTCTCTTGAGGGACAAAAGCCAAATTCATGAATTTTGATTCTCCAATATTGGACCTACAACCAAGAATTATCATTGACATAGTATTGTTTCCGTGGAGGTTTGAACTTAACTTCTGACCTTAAATAAGGTAAAAGGTAAAAGATTTAAAGGATATTAATAATACATATTTATACAATGCGACTAGTACTCTGTCCATGTGCAATTTCAGTGGCCCACGGGCCAGGCCTTTCAGAAATCACTAACACCCAGAGTTGCATTGAATAAAAATATCAAGTATTATGAACATTACTCTATTAATTCGACCATTTTAAATCCTTGCTGGTATTCGTTCACAATTAGAACCATTAGGCATATATTCCCCCACCAGGTCCCTGTTTAGACGATCTTTAAAATGCCAAACAGCATTTAAAAATATTCATCACTGTAATTTTGGACACACTGGCCACACGTCTTAAAATAGATGTAAAATAACTGAGTTCTTTAAAGTTAATTTATAAAACACGTAGTAATGGTCAAACAAATTAGTCAGGTTGACACCCGGAATACTTGTGCGGAAGGGGGGCTTCCAAAATATCAAAGGAATTCCTTCAGCACCCTGGATAGCTCAACCAAGCTTTGGTGTTTCCAGGAACCTGCCCATAAAATGTTTGATACTTTTTGTAATTCTTTTAAAACGCGAAAAAGAAATCTGGGATTCATTAGTATTATACTTTTATCTCCCGACGTTCCAAAAAGTTATAGGTGAGGTTTCCTAAATCGCATATAATTAACAACTTGGAGGGTTGGGTAAGAATAGGGGTTCTATGATAATTTCATCTATTATGGGGCAACATTTCCAACCTGAACAAGTTCTTTACAGAGGCCTTCATTTCCTACCCCTCCCAGTTTCCTTTCAAAATCTGAAAATTTAAGAACGAAAATTAAAAAAGAAATCTAGGGCTCCTAGATATGGAAGATATCTCCTCAGTCACTCCCAGCGCACTGATAAACCATAGAGCTCAATATTTGAAAACAACGAAGCTTGGGGTATTTTGCCAAAAAGATTCTAGGGAGTGAGATTTAAGAGAACAGAGCCACTCCTTAAAATCTGAACGTGGCATCCCTTTTTTTAAAAGCGCCCATGGTGCCTTCTTTCTTGTTTTCGTATTTTCTGTATAATTGTTGCATTTCCTCTCATTTATTCAAATGTTTAACAGAAAGTCATTAGGGGATAATGGAATACTTGTCATTACTGTGATCAGGGACTGAGGTGTGCCCTGGGTTTAGCCAACCAGGGAGACTGGAGAAGCCCAGTAGAAAGGGCAGCTCTGCGAGGCCCACTGAACTCTTTCCCCCTGGAATGAGGTTGGACAAGGGGGAGATCGGCCTTGCAGGTGTTCCTCTAGGGGATTGGACCGGTTTCTGAGCCGAGAGGGAGCTCACAGTCCCCAGTTACACTCCCAAGGCCTGAGCGCAGCCCTAGATCCCATGCTAGGAAGAAAAGACTCAGCCTCCAGGGCCCAGATCCTCCCACTCTTCTCGCCTAGCGTCCCAGCGCCAAAGCCCAGTGTACCTGCACTCGGGACTCGGTGAGCCCGATCCGCAGCGCCAGCTCCTCACGCATGAAGATGTCGGGGTAGTGAGTCTTGGCAAAGCTCCTCTCCAACTCGTTGAGCTGTGCTGGGGTGAAGCGCGTCCGATGGCGCTTCTGCTTCTGTTGGCCCTGCTGCTGGCCGGCTTGGCTGGGGTTGGGCCCGCCTTGGGGCCCGGGCTGCTTGTCCGGATCTTTGGCGCTCACCGCCAGCGAAGCAGGAGTGGAGCCCACGGTGGTGATGTCTTCCCCCGGCAGCAGAGTGGTTCCCTCGACTGGGTCGGAATTGGGTGCCAGGTCCCCCGGATGACCTCCGGGGTCCGAGCCCCCCACGCCCAGCCTACACTTCACCGCCTCCCGGTGGCCCAGAAGCTCGGCGGCATCTTTCATACCTGGGAAGACAAGGGAATCTCGGTCACTACTTTCCCGGCACCTCCTAGAACATCGGTCTTCCCCTTACGGTTCTCAGAGCCCCATCGACCAACCGCTCCCCTCTGCGCCCTTGCTCGCCCGGTGGCAGAAAGTCCCCGGGTCCTCCGCTGGCTTCCCCAGGATTTGGACAGCCAGGTTGGAGTAAGGTGTCCGACTCTTTCCCTTCTCTCTGCAGCTGGTTGCGATCGTACACAGCACATGTTTTGTTTTCTCCCACAACAGAGCACTCCCAGGCCCGACAATATAACACGCCTCCGAGTCCTTTTCAGAAACCGTACCCCTGGCGCCCCAGGAAATCCACAGCAAGTTCTTTAGACGGAGGATGCGGGGAGAAAGAAAAAGGATTAAAGGGTTCCTTGGTTGCCTCCCTACCTGAGTTTAGACAGTCTAACACCTCTCTTAGCCCGGTTCCCTCACACCTCTGAAGATGAATAAGTCTCCAAGCTTTCCACCCCCCAAAAATAAACCCAAATCAGCTCCGCCTTCCCCTCAAATCAGAGAAAGTGTTAGGGAAAATGGAGTCACATCCATCATAAAGCTTCTCAAGCCAGAAACCCAGAGCGCAGGAACCCAGATAGCATTAAAGAAACTCGAGTAGACTATAGACATAACACGGAATTAAACTTTAGAGAATCCAACTTTTCTTTCCAGAAAAAATAAAAGGCACGTTCCTCGAAGCCACCAGCAACACTGAGTCCCTCGCGGAGCCAGGGGTGTCTGGGAAGCTGAGCTTGAACACAGCAAGCAAATCCACCTCCAGTCCTGAGTTTCTCCTTCATGCCAGATTTTTAAAAACAAATTCAACCACACTTAGAGGAAAAGAGGAGGTAATGAGGGGGGGGGGGAGAAAGAAAAAAAAAGAGGAAAGAAATTCCAAATCAAAGCAAACAAGAAAGAGAAACACCTCCAAACAAATTATCACAGTGTAGATAGCTTTTAAAAATAAATAAATAAATAAAAGGGAGGGAGAAAGAAAAAAAACAAGAAAAACAAAAAGTAACAACATTCCCCAACTCCCTTTTTGAATCTACATATTCCATAGATTTTTTTTTTAAAAAGACGATGTTAAATCAAATTAAACTTTAATACAGCACAATTACTTTTAAAGAAATTAGTCCATTTAGGGCACATTAAGGTAAAATAAGGAACAAATTGACAATTTCCTGCCCGGGCTTCTCCTGGCTGCCCCGGTGAGAGGCGTTCACTCACCTAGCCTGGCGTCCAGGAGGTCGGCGTGAGACAGCATCGCGCACCGCTCCAGGGCGAAAGCTGTTCCCCCCCAAATTTTAGCGGCTTTAAGTTATTTAAAATAGATATAAGCTATAAGCTATACGATATAGATATATATAGATCACCTAAATGAAAGAAAATTCGGTTTGTGGTTAAAAAGGGGGCTTCTTGCATTATAATGTCCTTTAGAGAGACGGGGAGGTGCTTAACAGTTGAATGAACCCGTGAGCAGCTCGGCGAGGGGACCAATCAGGAGGGCAGCCTGCAAATGTCAGCGCCCGGAGAGTCCCCCACTCCGCCCGCCCGCCCGCCCGCCCGCCCGCGCCCGCCCGGAGGAGGAGGCGGCGGCGGTGGCAGCTCGGGCAGCTCCAGCCCCGAGCAGCCGTCCGGGCAGCCGCGGCCGCCGCGGGCTCGCCCCGAGCGCCTGGGCCGGGCCTTGGACACTTCTTCCCTGGACACACTCCCCTTTCCTTTGTCCAGCTCAGCTCGCTTCACCCGCACAGCTCAGGGTCCCAGAGCTAAGATCTTTCAGGTTCAGGAACGTCGAGGGCATCGGAGCAGGGCATGACCTCCGAGTGACCCAAGAGTCGCCCCCACCTTGCCATCTAGGTCACACTGGCCCGCTGTGGTCAAACCTAGAGCGCCACGAGGGCACCAGCAGCTTCCAGCATCCCCGTCTGCTCTGCAGGCCTACACTAGGGATGCTGCCACGAGCAAGTGCCCAGGCTGGGCCCTGGCCTAACCAGCTCATTTCCAAGGCCGCCGCCGGCCTAAAGCACAGCAGGAGGATTTGGTTATTTGGCCCCGGCCAGCGTGCGTTCTGGGCTCGCGTGGATGCGTCCAGCACCCCGCTCGCTGCCTCACCAGTCCAGCGGCTCCACCAGGCCCGCGCTGTCATCCTGGCCCCCTAACCCAATATTTAGATGAAAGTTTTAAAGTTCACTTCCGCTTCCAACTCCACTTAAGGCTGTAAATAAAGTTAAATGCTCTTTATTTTCCTCTTGAATATGCTAAACTACTTGAACAATTTAAAGTGCTTTGCACAAGTGAAGCGAACCATTTCTAATGTTCTGATACTTCAGAGCCAGCCAACAACAAAGTTTAGATTAGTAATATATTTCTAACCAGAGTAATTTTCAAGATCATTAGGCATTTATGTAATTAGTGCCAAATCTATAAGCTTTTATTACGATTATTAGAGTAAAATCAGTATAAATTTGTACTAATTTACTACTGTTTAGACTTGGCTGTCAAGCCTAGAGGTTCTTATTGTAAATGATAACTGAGGAAATTAAGTGCAAAACTCTGTACCATTTCTGATCTGCTCCTAAACAATCCGTTCCAATTGTATTTGTAGCACCACATAACGCCCTTTTAAAGTTATTTGACTTGTATTTTTATTTGCAGCGCAAGAAAAATGCCCTCTAAACAGGCACAATGAAAACTGATATTTACTATTCCCAGCTTGATTAACATTGATTTTTAATTCGACAGTGATGCAATTAAGATTATTCATTTAGTGCAAATAAAGCTTCCACAAAAGCGTGGCCCTACGAAGTCTGTTTTAAGTAATACAGAACAAATGGCTTTTTTTGTTGTTCACCGTCCAATTGACTTGCACAAAACATTGGAAATGTTGCCTGAGAGCAGGTGCAAGAGGAAGTGTGTGTGTGTCCCCTCTACTGTGTGTGTGTGTGTGTGTGTGTGTGTGTGTGTGAGAGAGAGAGAGAGAGAGAGAGAGAGAGAGAGAGAGAGAGAGAGAGAGAGAGAGAGAGCAGGGAGACAAAGGAGG
Source organism: Zapus hudsonius (assembly GCA_004024765.1). NCBI lineage: Eukaryota > Metazoa > Chordata > Mammalia > Rodentia > Dipodidae > Zapus > Zapus hudsonius. The sequence continues at coordinate 9,440 of PVHP010043605.1, forward strand.
CTTCAACTCCAGGGCAGTGGGGTTTTTTCCTCTTCCCTTCGGCAGCCCCAAGAGCATCCTGCACTGCACACACGTGAGCGTGCACACTCGTGAACGCAGAGCTTCGCTGCTGTGAAGACAGCTTACTCAGAAGCTCGGACCCGCCGGGTGTCCGTGGCCACGGCAGCAGCGGCCAAGGCGGCCTGAAAGGAGCTGGGGCGCCGAGGCCCAGATTCAGACTTGGAGGACTGCAGCGAGTTTGCTTGGGAGCCTGGAAGGCTTTCGGTAGGCTCCTGGTGCCCTTTGGAGAAAGGTTTCTCTTGGCAGGAAAACCCCAAGAGCTAAAGCAAATAGAGCCCCTGCAATAAAGCTTCGTTTGGTTGAAAATAAAACCCCAAATTGAAGAGCTAAAGTGGAGCTTGTGGGCGCAGGCAGCATCAGCAGCCCAGGGCTCAGGAGTGCTCACCTGGGACCCTCAGGGGGGTTCTGGGCGCCTAGGTGGGACTCTGGCGGGGGGAGAGTATCCAGGCAGGAAAGCAGAACAGAGGTGGGGTAGAATTGGCCATGGAAAGGCCAAGGAGGCCGTGTGCCCTAACCCTGCTGGCCCAGACAGATCGCTGCGTCTGTCACCTTAAGGAAGGAAGAGAATAGCGACCCTGGCATGGAAGAAAGGCTCAAGGCCACGTGTGTGCCCACAGCACCCGTGTCTCCGTCTCCATCACACAGCCGCCCCCTCAGTTGCAGTCTGTGCCACGCATCCTCCTGCAAAGCACTCGCTCGTATATTCTATTTTGTTGTATCTTTCAGGTCGATAAATAAATGTGTAATAGTTAATGTGAAGACACATCAGAGTAATAACAATGGGACGAAATCAAAGGATTATCCATCTCTGTTAGTAACCGCTGAATAACAATGTTGCGGCGTGATTGATAGCCCGCTTCATTTTATGACTTTTCTATTGGTCTTGATTTTTATAGCAGTATAAACAAACTAAATCATTTCTTCCAAGACTTCAGAGCATAAGCATCTCAGAGAGAGGGGGAGGGAGAAAGGAAAGGGGAAAAGGGAAATCTGAGAGTGGGAGGGGTGACAGGGCGATGTGGGGGCGTCGAGGTGGGGAGGGAGCTAGCTTGGGCTGGAGCTGGAGCCCCGAGTCCTCAGCTAGCAGGCGTGTCCCTGCCGAGGAAACCCGCAGCTCCCAAGACTTGAAACGCTCGCCCTCCACACCCAGTTCCCTCTCGGGTGCTCCTTTTGGCCAATGTCTGAATTCACCTGGGCTGCGCCTGAAATGTATTTACCAGAGTTTTCCTTCCCCCGTCATCTTCCCACGTTCCCGGGGCAGCCGGGAAAGTGCCGGTCAGGCCCATTGCTGTTGATAATTTAAGGCATTTCCCACATGATCATGGGAACTGAAGTCTCTAACAAGGCGAGGCTTTAGCGCAATGGCCCCCAAATCTTTGGAATGACAAGAATGTCTTCAGAAATCACTTCAAGGCAAAGTAAAAGGATTTTCTATGACGGATCCAGTGATTTTTCCTCAATAAATAGGTTTTAGATTGTTACACACACGTAGGAGTGGAACAAAGGGAACTACCAGAAAATATATTGGTTGCCCCTAATAAAATTTATTTAGACAGTTTACTTCTCATAAAAAATAGAGATTGAATTTTGTACAAGAGCCTGCCAAGGGGCGATGCACAGGGAAATCTTTTTTTTTTTCATTCTCTTCCCCCCCTTCTCTTTTTAAGAACGGACAAAGCACTTTTAAAGGCCAGGGAACCTGCTCCTAGCTAGGGGAACCCAGACAGAGCTGGGGAACTTGATAGCTTTGAGAGAAGGCTTTATTCAGAGAGTTATTGCTTTAAAAAACAAAATCTTATAGCCAGATATGCAAATTACAAACATGCCAACATTATACTGGGCATCTCATGTTCTGTTTTGTCACCCAAGAAAGACTTAGAAATCAGGTGTGGCTGGGTTAGGAGGTGAGACAAGGCGAGATGGAGGTGGACCAGTGTGTACCTCAAACAGGGATTTATACTGATTAGGTTTGCAATTGTGACTTTTTCTCTAATTGTATATCTGCTTTCATTGCAAATCCTTTGTAGAGACACTGACAGAGAATAAAAATACATACAGGGTTCTCGGGAAGAATTGGGTAGTGTGCCCAGAGCCCTAATTGCTTTTTCCACTCAGAAATCTCGTGTGTTTATTAAATGCAACTTTCAGCTGCTTGGGTTGTTTGTAAACCGCTCTCTTTTCTATGCGGACAGTGGGCTGAAATATGGTGCGTTATTATTCACATTCCCGCTATTAAATGCTGAATTGTAACATTGTTCCCTTTAATGAGGAGCGCCTCCCTCAATAATTAACGATCTCACATTTTCCTATTTTCTTGCCTGATGAAAAGAATCAATTTTAATTCGTGGTAAATTACAGCCATGCTTTTGGGTATTATTTGCTTACAGAAAACAAATCAAGTGACTTGAACATTCCTGTTTACTTTTCCAGATATGCAATAACCTAAACGCGATGGCAAATCGGATCTTGTTGCTCAGGCCTACCTAAGAACCTAAAGGGGGACTAAGGGGGGGGGGCAAATGCAGGAAGAAAATATAGATAGCTCTGGAGTCCCCTGCGTTTGCAACAAAGGTGTCAGTGTTTCTCAGGCACCCATTTCAGGCATTGGTCCTGGCACTCAACCCTCGTTGCCCCACCGCGTCCAGGTCAGACTCTGTAGGTCACATCTGGCCACCGTGGAGTTTGGGACTGCTCCACGAATGGCTTATTTGTGGGTGTGGGTCCGAGACTGAGTGAGTGGAAGGAAGGAAATCTGGGAAGGTGGCCAAGTCTCTGAGAAGGGGCGCCGGCTGGTTCCACACTTCGTTGAATGAGAGAACTCTGGGCCAGAGGAGGTGGCCAAAAAACGCTTCCGGAGTGCTCTTGCCCAGCCCTGGCTGGGAGAGCGCCTTGATCTGGCTTTCTGGTGGGCTAAGATTAGTGTCTTTAATTCCTAGTATATCTGGGCCCCGGAGCTCAGGTACTCAGCCCAGACTGACGGAGTTATTTGCTTGATAGAGCC
>PVHP010043606.1:0-13919 GCA_004024765.1 Zapus hudsonius
CGTCCAGCAATCCCACTGAGGAGGGACCTCACGGGTTGGGTAAAGGAGGAAGGAAATAGGGGTACCATCACAAGATTTGCTCATACAATGTTTTTAATTATTAACAATATTTAATTTTAAAAAGCAATCCTTCCTAATCTTGTATACTTATTTCTGAGAAGACTAATATAAAATAAAAATTAGGGGAGACTTGTGGTTACAACAATAATGAATCTGCCCCAAAGCAGTCATCCACTTTCATGTCCTTAAAGGCTTGGAGAACAACTTTCATTGGTTAAAGTGAAAACAAAAGCCATTCAGTTTTGTTTAACTTAAATCTACTTATATTATTGTATTGGTTACTTGTCTCTTGCTGTGATGCTTTCTGACAGATAATTTAAGGGAGTAACACTCTATTTTAGTTCATGGTTCAGGGGTTATAGTCTCCTGGCAGGGAAGACATGGAGCTGGAGAGACCGGAGCAGCATAGCCCATGGTGGTGGAAACTTGTGTGATGGCTGGTTTACATCTTGACAGATGGAGAAGCAGGTAGCCCTGGATGGAAGGCAGAGGGTCTATAGCTCTCAAGGTTCTCCTCTAGTGGATTATGTCTACCAGCTAGGCCTATTGTCCCAAAGATTCCACAACCTTCCAAAATAGTGCCCCAACTAGGAGATATTTCACATTTAATTCATCCCAACTCTTTATTTTCTCAGGAAAAGGGTATTTTACTCCAAGTCATATGGGATAATATCTTGTATTCCCACCCCTACATACAACCCAGCCCCTCCTTGCTACAATAGCACAATAGTCAGTCACACCTGTAGTTGTTTGAATCAGATGTCTCCCATGTGTTGATCTTCAGCTGATGACAAGGTAGGGAGTGGAGCCTTGCTGGAGATAGTGTGTCACTGGGGGATGGACCTTGAGGTTTGCCAGTCAGTGATGGTTCTGGCCTATTCTTTTGGTGCTGTTTTCTACGTGTTGTGGCAGAAGTGATGTCCAGTGTGCCATACCTTGCTTTCCCCTGCATCATGAAGTTTCTCATTGAAGACTGTAAGTCAAAATAAAATCAGTTTTCCCATCTCTACTTTTGGTTGAATGCTTTGTCCCAGAAGTGAGAAGGTAAGTACCACACACCTAGCACATGTTTCTAACTTTATGTCAGTGAGGATCTTGAAGTGGAAAGACTGAGAAGGAAGAAAGATGACTAGTGGACTACTTTTTAATATTCAAAACAAAATTATAGCTTAAAGACTACAACTTAAATAGAATCATAAAAGATGTTGTTTTTCTAGAAATTGATCACCATAATTGCAGTGGCTGCATTTGTACATGTAGTATATGTCTGGTGTCACATGTTGAGTTTTACTGCAAATCTCCACATAGACATTAGCCAAATTCGTATGTGTCAAAAAAATTAAGTACCGTCAAAGTGAATCCTTTCTTATTTAAATTAAAATCTTCAAAGAATAAAAGCCTTCAAGATATGGACTTATTCCAAAGAGAATTTTATCACTATCACACCCTGTTTTATGGAAAGGAAAAAAGATACACAAGGAGCTTACATAACTTGGCAAATGTCACTTAGATAAACTTGTAGAGTATGCAAGAATTTGGAAGCAGGTTGTTTAATTTGTAACTCCAGACTGTTTCTTCCAGAAGCCCTGGGAATCAGTTCAGCAGCAAAATTCTAAAAAGTCAGACTTAGAAGAAAAGGAGGCTTTGGTGTCAGAATTTGAACAGGGAAAACCTTCATCCTCATACGCTACACAGGTCATCCAATGTGGTGGGAGAAAATTTATGACTTAATTGAAACCAAAAACCTATCTACAGGTGATCTTAGAAAATGAAATATTGTTGGTGGTGGCAGTGCTTTTGTGGAGATAGAACCTTCAGTTGGGGATCATGGGCATAAAGTTTGTCGAACATGGATACAGCCCTGGGTGAAATCCCCCACAGAGAGAGAGAGAGAGAGAGAGAGAGAGAGAGAGAGAGAGAGAGAGAGAGAGAGAGAGAGAGAGAGAATGAGTTTCACTAAGAAGCCTGGTGGGAACTCAATATGTTACCCAAGCTGTACTGGAACTTACAGCTGTTCTCCTGCCTCAGTCTCTTGAATGGTGCAGTGGTGCCTAGGGTTAAGTGTGAGTTGCCACACCCTGCTAGAATATAAATTTGAGATGAAATTAAAGGGAAAGGGACTGGAAAGAGGATGCTACATCTAGCCAAAAGCATATCCAGCAGAGAAGAGCAATAGGAGAAATATTTGGAATTGCTGCCTGGGTGAAGGCCTCGGGCAAAAGCAATGCAGACTACAAGGATGGACGTGTCTGGGAGCGTTCCAGGAAAAGCAAAGGACAGTAAAATGCAGGCGAGTCTAAGGAGAATAATATTGACAGGCCTATAACAGGGAGGCTGCAGTTCTTTGGAAAAATATCAATTCACTTATTCAGAGAAAATGTGACAAAGGCAAACTTGGGGGATGATTAATTTTCTCAAATAACAGGAATGAAAGCTTCATTAACAAGTTGGAGTATAGCTAGATAGCTAAAAGAATTTCAAGCTTTTTTTTTCAATAACTTTTGTATAGTCATCAGGATGTAAGATTGTTGGCTTAACTAACATCTATAATAAACCATGATGGAATCTAGCAGAAAGAGTATTGGAGTCACTAGTAGAAGCAGAAAAGTGAATCCTTAACTGGAATGGCAGGTTATCAACACAGAATGTATAAGGGATTTTTTGTTTGTTAGTTCTAAGCCCTTAAACCTAGAAGAATCAACCTATTATTTAGAAATGCAGAAACAAGACTGGGGAGATGGCTCAGTGGATAAAGCACTTGCCAGGCAAACTGGGTACCTGAATTTGGATGGACACTGATGGGAATCTATAATCTTGGGAGGTGACAACAGGAGAATCTTCTGGAAGCTAGCCTGGCACATGGAGCACTGAAAAATGTGACATCCTGCCTCAGATAGGGTGGAAGGAAAGGTCCCCTGACCTCCACAAATGCACTGTTGCACACCACGCCTGTGTTCACATCTCATCACAGACACACACACACATGAAGAGGAAGCACACACAGAAAGGCCATGTAAAATCATGAGAACAGGTATCAATACTTGAAGTCGGTATAGAAGGGTCTGAGGAAGAGAATGGATGGGGCAAGTTACTACAGCCTAAGATGTATTTGAGAATTATTTTACTTTTATAGTTGAGAGCAGAGCAGTCTCCTGGGATCGCAAAGTGGCCTTGAATGTCTTAGCCACCTAGCTGCCCAGGCTGGGCATACATTCTCCAGAGGCAGGAAAGTGACACATGGATCTGAGGAAGTACTCCACAGTCGTCAGATCAGGAGCCACAAAGAGGAGGTCTCCAAAGGTTGCTGCTTTCTCCATTTCTTTTATTGGTTGCCAGATCCCTTTTGTGCACCTTCTTGCCAAGGTTCATCCAGTTCCACCTCTGCTGTGGATACAGAGAGAACTTCCTGCCTTGGGGTGCACTCCACCCTGGCTCCCCTCATCACAAGAGGGAGGCTGCTAATGAGCTGGCCATGGCCACTGACTACGCCCATAATCACGAGTGTGACAGGCATCCTATCTCTTCCATCTCTTCTGTGCCTGATTAGTAGAGAAGGCAGTCTTCGTGTTTTCTCTTCCCCCTAACACACATGCACACATGCACACACACCACTAATCCATACACCACATCCTTTGATTTTCTTCTTGATCATGAAGCATCTTGAAATAATAAGATCCAAGGTTTCCATGCTGGCTTTAGGGTGGGTGAGTGCTAGGCTTAAACTTAGCCCACATTGGACATTAGCTCTAGCCAGGTATGTCAAACCAGCTTTTCTAGAGAGCTCAGCATTCAGGTTTGGATCTTTCCCCAGTTTACAGCAGAATAATACTCTAAAATGTGTCATGGGCATGAATCAAATAGGTGTAGCTCTTTTTCTTCTCTTAGATCAGTTTCATTTTCAGAATGAAGCTCGCAGAAGGGAGGGTGGGGTCTGGGCTAAGGCTCAGTGTGTAAAGTGCCCACTGCACAAGCAAGAGACCTGAGTTTGGCTCCCCAGTACCCATGGCAAAGCTGAGCATGGTGGCATGTGCCTGAAATTCCAACACCGATGAAGCAGAGACAGAAGGATCCCCTGAGTTTTCTGGCTCATTTGTCTAGCTCAGTGGGTGAGCTCTGGGTCCATTGAGAGACCCCGTCTCATAAAAATAAGAGGAATGAGAGTGAGAGCTGGTGTGGACCTCTGGCCTCCACACATGCACCCAAATGCATGTTCACACACATGTCTCTACACACATACATTCCTATACATGCATGCACACCACACATACACATGCATATACATAAAAAGAGATGAAGACCATAGTCAGTGTAGTCAGAGGAGATTAGATTCTTATATATCTGAAGCTCAGTAGGTGAGGTAGAAGTGCAGGGCTAATTTCCTATGAACGTGCATGAGATCATTGCATGATAAGTAGCACGTGGATTTAGTTAGCAGGTGGAGTGGAGAGAAGCTTTTATCTTATTTTCTTAGAAAATCAAAATTTGTCACCTATATATCAATTTCCTCAGTAACTCCCTCACAATAAACAGGGGATCAGAAATTTAATTCCCTTTAGCCTATTTGGGAAGTGGATCTAACTCAAAGACATTTTTGCTGTAAATGGGCCGGTTTGTGTGGGTCTGCTGGCTATGTTTCTAAATATTCCCTTGATTTCTCCACTGTAGGATGTAACAACTTGAGCACTTTTTTTCTCTAGGAAGCTCCTATTATTTGTCTAGCTTCATTTCTTAAATCTAAACATTCAGATGTGTTGAAATATTAGTCTCACAGTGAAAACTCTTAAAACACCATCTTATTTCAACACTTCTTCCTTCAATGCTCAGTTATTTCAACACTTCTGGAGTCTCAACCTGTCTCTAGGCTAAACCTTCCTACTGCATGCCTTCTGGGCACTTGAATTTATGTCTACTTGGAAGGAAGAAACTGATTTCAGTCTGCACATGAAAGAGGCCAAGGGGCTGCCATGGAGAAACAGATCTCTTCATAGAGAAAGACCCAGTCAGTCTTTGTATGTGTGGCTCTTCCTCCCTCGATCCCTCCCTGTTGCCTTCCCCTCCCTCACTTTCTCTTTTTCTTGTCTCATTGTTGGAATGTAGTAAAAGGAAAACCTAAGCAAGAATTCTTTGGTAGGGTCCACAGCTGGGTAGGATAGTTGACATTTTGACCCCAGCAGCTTGCATAGCAAATCTTGATGCTAAGAAAGTGAGCCAGTAGTCGGATGAAGCTTCCCTCAGATCCAACTTGATTTCTTGATGTCATACAACAAAAGCATGTCTTCAACAATAGGAACTTGCTGTCCAGTTTCCACTGGGAACCAAGAGCAGTGGCAGTATCCAATATTGCTTTAGGAATCTTTGTAGCCACCCTGACCAGTAAGTCAGGAAGATATCTGATTAAAATCTCATCAATGCACTATTGCTTCTTGGAGCAACTTTACCTATATATATTTGCTTACGAAGTAGTTAGCTTTGCATATGGATTATTCACATGCCCTTGGCTTTCATTCATCTTCCCACCGTCCTCCCCTGATGAATCCATCCCCCTGCTGAAACCATTCCCTCCTACCATTATCCGCCTCTACTTTTATGTCACATGTGTTCTCCTATTTCCCTGAACAACATGTCTACCTCCATGGCCCTTCTCTAGCTTCCTGTCCTTTGATGGACATTCATTTCAACTTATAACCACTAATATAGAAATTCAAAACTAGGATCCACCTATGAGAGAGAGCATGTGGTGTTTGTGTTTCTGGGTCTGGGTTATTACCCTCAGTATGATCTCCACCAACAAGCCATGGGATGATGGCTGACATCACGGCAAGAGATGAAGCAAGTCAGGCCTACCATTGAGAATGTGGTGGGATAACAAGAGACCTATCACCACAGCAAGTAAGATAACCCAGGATAGGTCAATGGAGCCAGACCCTAAAGATACCTAACATAACCCAAAGCAGAAGTCCAGAGACACTTAAGATCTCAACAATAAAGGAGACTTAATACTCACCCACCATGACTCAGGAAAGTGAGCAGGAGAGGAAGTGGAAAGAATGTAAGAGCCATGGTGGGGGAGAATATCCAGAGACATTGCCCCCCTCAGCAACAACAACAACAACAACACACACACACACAAACCTAGCTACTGTTTGTACAATTCATAACCCCCATCACATGAACTGTTCCAGCAAACCCATTGAGGGGGGCAGGGAGGAGCTTACATAGAAAGGTGCAATCTCACAGGTTACTCTATGGAGGGAACGGGAGTGGTACACAGGGTGGGACGATGTGTGTTTCCCCCAGTGTGCTGTGCTGTGCTGGAGAGGGAAAGTAGAACAGGAGAGTATCTGCTGAGGGGTGTTGGGGTGGCTCACCTGGAGAAGGTGACGTGGTTCAGAGAGTGCCAAGGCACAGGAGACTCATCTGCTGTGTAGTGAGTCGTGTAGTGAGGATGCCAAGGACCAGGGCTCCCTCTCCATAGCCGAGAACAACTGGGTGAGTAGGAAGAGCTCACGGGGCATTGCTGGGGGAAGGTCTTCCGCAGTGGTATGACAGAACTGATATGATTCTAATATACAACATAATGTAATAGGTGATATGAAAGATACAAAGTATGAAGGGAGAAAGGGTGGATTCAGCTATTTTTAGTCCACATCTTTAAGAGATCAATAAAGTAGTACACAAAATTACCCTAATAAAGTCTTCTTTAAGACATATAATGTCCACTTGTTCTTACAAAGATGGACCATTTCTAGAGCAATTTAAACCTTTCTCCTAACCATTGTCTGCACTTTAACATTGGTTTCCTAGGCTTCTGAGAGAGCTACCTATTGCCCACAAGATGGCCTCCTTGCAGCACAGTGATGGAGGGCGTTGCCCTTGTGGTTAGCAGAGTATAAGTTAGGCCAGGAAGCTTTGGGGGAAAGAGGAGTCGTTGGTGGCTTGGCTCAGAAAGCATCAGTCTTGCCAAGGATGTCTTTGCTGCTAGCTTTAGAAATAATGGATGGTAGCCACAGGACTGTTCTTGACTTAAAACTCAAAAAAATGTTCACAAAATGGCATTATTGTACCTAGAAATTGTCTTGGCCCTCCCAGCTCACACACCAAACACATACACGCCCTTGCTCAGCGAATATTGAGCACCATCTCTACTAAAGAGAAATGATTTTCAAAACTCCACATATCCTTGCAATGGCCTTTTAAAGGGTGCTCATGAGCAGAATTGTCCAAGATATTAAAAGTTCTCCACACATAAGTCATGAACACCACACCTCCTACTGTAAACCACAGAACCCGCCACATCATTCCTTCCTTCACTGTTTGCGCTTACAAAGTCCCTAGGCCCCTAGACCAAGAAAGACAAGTGTTCATTATGAAAGTCCCTAAGGAATACATTTGAAATGGCTTTCCACTGATTCCTTCATTCCTTTCCTTCTAAAAAAAATAATATCTCACCACATTCTCATGAAAGTTCTGTGAGATTAAGCAAAAAAATAAGCTGCCAAACCAAATTTCCATCCATGCCATGCTCCTTTGTTCACCTAAAGAACAAAGAGGTATGCAAATGACCTTGCATTTCAAATCAGAAGATCCAAGACTCTTCAGGGTACAGCATCACTTAATGGACTCCTATACTGTCTTTGGCCCAATTCGTTTGTGGAGCACCATCTGGACCTCAGCCATTCCACTAGGGACATGGGATTCAAATGTGTCAGGTGTTTCCTCTGAATGTGAGGAGTGGATGGGACACAGCCATCAGCCTCTCACAGAGCCGTGTGGGCAGTGTTGGACAATTTCATCAAGGACAGAGGCATGACTCGGGTTGACCTCCACCCTGCTGGAAAGACAGGATGAATGTGCTGAAGGAGAAAGAGACATAGTTGAGGTGCTTTACAAATGCCAGTTTAATAATCTTCTTAGTCTATAGGAAAAGACTAAGAAGGCCCAAAGAGATGCAGTGTCTTACCTTGTACTCACAGACAAGAGCAAAGAGAAGGGGGGGTGGGGGGAAGGAAAACAAGACACTGAGCAGCGGGGCTGCACTAGAACTCTCTGAGGCAGCTGGAAGACTTCCCATTTGGGGGAAGAGTTCCATGATTTGTAGAGAACCACATTGGTGGACACTTGAGGAATACACAGAGAGGTTATTCTGAGATATATATCAAATGTACTTTGTATCATTTAAAAAAAATTGTAACAAAGTACATTATGACAAATTATTCATACTGTTCCATGGCTCACTTTTTTGAATCCAACTCAGTGAAATAACATCTTAGGGTTCCAGGGAATGAAAGATCCATGGCGTTCTGGGCAGTGATCCGTTCAATGAGGTTCATTGAGTGGATGGATGGTTGTGTGAACATGACTCAGCTAAGACAGGCAATGCACAAAAGAGCCTTGAAGTGACAGCTGGTGTGGTGAAAGGGGTCCTTTGAAATAAAGTGCGTTTGCATATGTTCTTTGGAAATCTGCTCCCTTTGTGCGGATGGCCTTCTCTCTCAGGGGACTTGCCTCATTGTTTAGTTCTCCTCCTTAGTCTATGCTGGCTTCTCCTCTTCTGCATGCCACACAGTCGTTCTTCAGCTTGCCATGGACTCTTCCTTGTCTCACGGGTGCCAACGGCTTTGTTTGACAATTGTGGTGACTTGAACTAGGTGCCTCCCATAGTGAATTCTAGGTCCTCAACTGGTGGCAGTTTGGGAATTGGAGCCTCCTGGAGGCAGTGTATTGTTGGGGGCGGGCTCATGGTGTTACAGGCAGCTTCCCCTTGTCAGTCTTTGGCAGACTCTGTTGCTGCTGTTGTCCACCTGATGTTGGCCAGGATTTGATGTCCAACCTCTGCTCATGCCACATTTTCCCTGACATCTTGGAGCCAAAATCAACCCTTTCCTCCCATCAGCTGCTTTTGTTCTGGGCTTTGTCCAGCAAAGCAAAGCTAACTGCCACAACAATGTGATAGCACGCACATAGACCATCGTATCTGCAGGTAGCTCACCCTCGTATCTGAGAACAAACTCCGTCATATCTTCCCTGAGCTGTATCTCTCTTCCTAAATATTTCTCCTGGCAGCTGATATCTGTGTCATACCTGGGTCGTGTCTCCTTGGCCCGCACAATGCAGTGAGCACCATCTGCTCTGATGATTTGGCATTCTTCTCTGTCTTAGACAGGAGTCATTGGTCATGAGGTACAATCACCACACAGATTTTGAATGGGCACCTTTACAAAACCGTGGCAGAGTTGCATGGCTACTCAAGGGGAAGGACTTCATGGGCCACAATGAGGGTTGTGATAGGAACTGAGAATTCAGGGAGTAGGGAAGCTCCCTCTAGCACTCAGGAGCCTGGGACATTGATGGCTTTCTTCTTTGCTTCCACCACTTCCCTCTTTCAAAATCACATGTTCTCTGAAACTGGCCCTGAGGTCTGAGATCTTGAGTGCAGGTTCACTATGCATGCACGTGGAGCTAGTTCTCTATGTGTGTGGCCACAGTTGGTTCAGGTGCTCCTAACCATTCAGGGATTATATTACATTGGACTTGAAGTATCTGGTTCACCCACTGCATCCCCCAAAGACAGTGAGCTTGATGTATGTTTATATGTTAAAGTTCCCAAGAAAATAAAAAAAAATAGCTCCATAGACTTCTTTTTCAGGATGAGGGAAGAACCTGGTGCTGATCAGTCGTGAGATAGATAAACCAACTTACTCAATATACGAAAGCTTTTGATCAGGCCTGTGAGAATGGCATTTGGATCAAAGGGGATCTGAGAGGTCTTGGGCCTTGGTGGGAGGCTGGAGCCTGGGAACAGGCTAAGAAGGAGAACCACTCCCTACTCACATGGCCAGGACCTCTCAGATATATAGACACATACTGCAACTGATGGTGTCCCCATCACCCCAGAGATGCCATCGGCCACTCCTTATGCAGACAAAAATGGCTGTCACCAGTTCTGTTTTCAGTATCATTTTATTTCCTCTTTATTTCTGCCACAGATGTTGACGTTCAGACAGAAGGACGGGGAGAGAGACATCACCAACGTATGAACAGCGCCACGTGTGCCCCCAACCCATGAAACACCCTTGACAGTCAAAGTTGCACTTAATGCTCACAGAACCACAATACATAGCAGCTGTGGTGGTTCCCATTTTCCAAGGGATAAAACTGCCTGCACCCATCAGTAGCTTGGTGTGATTTGAATCACTCCTTCTGCCTTGGTTACATGATTCTACCATGATGGATGACTTCCAGCTCCAGGGAAGACAAACAAAACAACGTGTGCAATGTCTGCAAAGAGACCCAACAGTAGTGCAGGTGCAACAGGCACGTTTCAAAAATCAGTTTGCTGCATTCTAATTAGCAATCCCAGGAAATCCGAAGTAACACGGGAAGAACTCTTGTGCCATCTTGTGGCCACATTGCGCTATGACGCTCATTAAGATGTCTGCAATTTAGTTTTCTGCCCACATAAAATCAATATATGAAAATGTCATCCAAAGGTACGAGAATCCATTTCACATTAATGTCAGATTTGGGGACAGAGGGTTTTAAATCCAAAGCCACACTACAATTTCTTCTGGAAATTAATTAGTAGTGCAATGCCAGAAGCCTGGCAGCAAATGTGCTCGCATATTGGAACATTTAAAAAATATACTAACCCTACTGGAGAGTTTATAATATTTTAAGACATTTTCTAAATGTTAACCTTCATAATATGCCTATGATGTAAATATAAGTATCTCCACTTTATAAACTGAAAAGGCCAAGACTGACTTTTGCAGTCTCCACAGTTAGTTGGCATAGGGTTGAAATTTCAATACCTATTTTATTAACTTGAGCCCAGGGACCATTGATTCCTTCTCGCTCTTCCTTCTTCCCCAGTTCACCCTTCCTCCTTCTCTCTACTTCCTTCCTCCTTTCCCTTGTTCTCCTTCTTCCTCTCTCTCCCTTTCCATCCTCAGAATCGTTTATTGTTCCCTGGGTCAGAGCCCATTAACCAGCTGGTTGCCACACACAAGGTGTTGGCTCCCTTCCAACATGAGGCACAGTTTCTTCAATGAAATGTAAACAGACCACTGATCTATGGTTCTGGAGAATCTTTGATGTATTGTAATATGGAAGCCACCCGCCCTCTCCTCTCCTGGATTAATGACAAGTGACTAGAGCTAGAAAATGGGAGAAAACCATGGAGAGGATGGAGGTGCTGGTTGAATCAGGGGCAGCGTTTGGTGAGCATCTATCTATCATGTTTGGAGCCTTCATTATAGAGGGAGGTGGTTTCTCCATTCGTGTGAACCATCCTTGTCACTGTTCAGAGATTACTTGTAGAACATTCCAGCTGGTACACTGGACTAGGCCCACGTCCTACCCACTTGAAGCTGGCAGTCTGCCCTGTTCTGTGCAGCAGAGAGTTCATGTCTTTGAAAGCTTGTCCCTGTTCTGAACACCTCTCTCCTATCTCTTCCCTTTTATAAAGCTTCTGTTAAGAACGTCAGCTATATTGAAAAGAATAGCAATAAATTCAAGAGACAGAAAGCATTAAGGGCACCAAATGCATATTTTTCCCTTAAATAAGAATTGATAATAATCCAGAGTCTAAGTGGGTTAGCTTTGTAAATCATTTTCTGGAAGCCATAGGTCACAGAGATTCTGCCCAGGCCAGAAAATGACAGCTTTGACCCTGGCCCCATTTCTTCCTCGCTGCTCTTTGGTATTGATTCTTTCTTCTTCATGAACTCCCTGACTCAGAGAGTGGATACAAACAGCTCTGTGCAGCAAACCTATTATATGTTTTCCTCCTGGCTTCCCTGGGAGCTTTTCCACTGAAATTAAGCAGTAAGACGACTACTGACAAAGCCTCCCCTCCCCCGTGTATCAGCTCTTAGCTTCCAGCTCAGTAACCTTGACCAGCCATTGCTATTCCTGGGCCAGGCTATGGCCTCTCTGTCAGTAGCCTCTGAGTTTGCCTTGAGCAACTTGGGGGCTCCTTCTGGGTTTTTCTCCTCCTCGGCAATATTTCAAGCTTTCTTTGGGGTCTTCAGGTCCTGTCTTGTGGCTTGAACTTTTAAGTATTTTTTTAACTTTCTATTACCTATGGACAAACTTGTTGATGGAGCTGCTGACCCTGTCTTCCATGTCCTTTCTGATTTCCTTCGGCTTCATGCCATGTGGCTCTATGTGCCCACTTTCTGCTTGAGAGCACTTTTTTAACCCTGATCTGGGCAAGAGTCCTGATACTTAGCATGAAAAAGAAGCACTCTCATAGGCTGGTTCTCCTTCATTAAAATGGCACTTCAAGCTTACTGAATTAACTTCCAGTAACTTTTTTAAAAAGCAGGATATTGCCATTGGGGAAAACCAAGCTCAGCACCCGTGGTGACCCCTCCCCAACTACTCCTTTTCCTTCTTGCCACCTGTCAGGGTTCATGTCCACTCGACTGCAGGGATGCACCTGATCCAGCAGTCAAACCTGAAAACTAATGGGTCAGTGGTTCTAGGTGGCAAGGGTTTGATTCAGCAAATGCCAGAGGGGCAAAGCTCAGCAAAAGTTCCTTCAGTGACTCTTGGAGACAGAGATAAATCCCTGCTGGAAAGCCAAGGTCAAGGTACTTGCAGCTGACAGTAAGAAATAGTGCAAATGAACTTTGTAAAGCCCCGTCCTGCCCATTGGGGGATTATGTGTTTTTGCAAGGGTCTAGTCTTCTAAGTAGTGATCAGCTTAGTTACCTTCTTTGCTCTACATATCCTGTGTTGACCATACATGTCCCTTCCAGAACTCTCCAAGAAACACCCAATAGAGATAAGGGAAATAGAGCATGTTCTTTTTCTGTGGCTAATGGGTCTGTCATCATTTAGGCAGAATAAGAAGTTAGAATGCCTGTGATAATCTTTCTTTGTTCCAAAAATGTGGATAAAGACTGTCTAGCTTACAGAAGTGAGCCATGCTATAAAGTAGCCAGCCAACTGTATTCCTAGATGTACACAGCCACCTGGTGAAGAAAGATGAGTGGATTACTGCAATTTCATTAGTGATTATAAGATTTTGGTTCTAGAAGGATCATCACACTCAGTGGACCTCCATAGAACATTTGGGCTACAAAGTCTTCTCGGTGATGGGTCAGGGGTAGTGGAAAGGTGGGTAGCTAGACACTTGGCCACTACTTACTTATTCAAGCAGATGTCTTTTTATTCCTTTCATACAGCTCAGTAGAACAAAGGGGGTCGAAATCCAGATGGCAGGAACTGATATTAAGTGTTTGTGATGGTTAAGTTTTGCTGTCAACTTGACTTGTTTAATAATGTCAGTGGCTCTCTGATGTTCTTTACAGGAAGGCACCCCTCCCAGTAGGGGGCAGGATTTAAGGAAGCTCCTGGGAGCTGGAAACAAAACATTCCTTCCTGGGAGAGCAGTGCAGGAAGGAAATGCAAGAGATGCAGGAAGTCAACAAGAGTGGGGAAAGGGTTGGAAGACCTCCACCCTATATAAAGGCGATATAAAGGGGAAAAGAAATCCTTCCTCCCCCACCTCTTTGCTGTTTGTGTGTGTGTGTGTGTGTGTGTGTGTGTGTGTGTGTGTGTGTGTGTGTGGTGTTGTAGATGATTTCTCTCTCTCTCTCTCTCTCTCTCTCTTTCATTCTCTCTCTCTCTCTCTCTCTCTCTCTCTCTCTGTTTGGACCTGTGAAAGGGGGCCAGCCTCTTTCACAATTATGGAATTTCCCCTGGATATGTAACATCAATAAATTCCTTCCTTCTATAACTGTGCCTGGTTTAGAGGTTCCTCCCAGCATCACGTAGCTGACGACAGCGCTATTCAGCAGCTATGTTCTTCAACTTATTCATGAGGATAAAAGCAGTCATTACTAAATTTT
>PVHP010043607.1:0-14455 GCA_004024765.1 Zapus hudsonius
CACACACACACACAAGGGCCTCTTGCCATTGTAAACAGAATGCCAGGAGATAGCACCACTTTTTTGGGTCTGGCTTTATGTAGGTGGGTAGCTGATTATTGAATCTAGGCTGTCAAGCTTTTAATCACTGAGCCATCTCTCAAGGCCACTGTTTCATTTTTTTAAACATCCCTTCCTTCACCAACAGATTTGTCTCCTCAGATGTGTCAGATGATAGGTTTTATTTAAGATCAAGGTGAGCGCTCATGAGTTAAATATTTATTTTTAAGTAATTTCTTTATAATGAGTTTTGGAGGGTCCCCACCACACAGTTGAGGTTGGAGTCTCTGCTCTACTCATTAAACACATCTTTAGAGAGTCTGTAGGAGGAAGTATGATGTTAGAATAGAAGACTGTTTTTCATGTGTGGTATGTGTATATGGTAGGCATGCATGTGTGTTGTGTGTTCATATGAATGTGGGTGCACATTCATGAAGGTGTGTGTGTGCATATGGCAGCCAGAGGTTGATGTTGGAAGTCTTCATCGATCAATCTAACTTATTTACTGAGCAGAGTCTCTCACTTGAACCCAGAGCTCAATGACCTGACTAGTCTAGCTGGTATGGTATATTTAAAGCTGAAATATAAGACTAAGACAAGACAGAGGGCAAGAATGCTTTGGTTTGCCCATGTGCTCATGGCAGGGGTGCCAACAGAAGATCCGTCTGTGTCCTCCACTGGTGGATTCTACACATCAACACGTTCTGATCTTTGCTGAATGAGAGCTCTGTGTGTCTTTTTGTCTCTGAAATCATAATCAGGAGATGTCTGCAGTTGTTTGCCTCGACTTTTATTTTCTTGAGCTGAGGAGTGAGGAACATACCTATTGGGGAATGTGCTCAGATTGCATCAGGCAGGATCTCTGAGGCCCAGCTCTCCCTCTGGTCCAGCCAGGTCTCTCAAGAATGCTCAAAGTACCTGTTCTGGCTCTGAGCAGCTTCCTGTCGGGGATGATGAAAATGATTGTTTTTCCCACTTAAAAGGCAGTTGAGTGGGAAGCTGGGTGACGTATGCAGTGCTTTTAGTCCGGGAGCAGCTAGTGCTCTCCTTGGGGACTATGTCATGGTCCTCATCTGGAACATTTTAATTGGGCAGAGTTCTTTCTTGGTGTCTCCATGAAGGACCCCAGGCACCACTTGGATGAGAAGTGTCTTGTCACTTAGGAGTTGTGGCTGTTCCTTGGCCCATTAGCCAGCTCTGGGAAAAGCAGCAACGACAGTAGGGGTGTTAATGAACACTGCACACATTCACTAAGAACATGTTTCTCTTCTGGATGCCACACGGTGACAAACCAATGAGATGATACTTGCTCTTGAGTAGCTTAAACTCTCAATTTGGATGACTATTGGAGTGGAAAGGAGGAAGGTGTTCTAACTCGAGTGTATTGTGTAGAGGCCAAACATCTGTTAGCATCTGCATATACATGAACACATAACCCAGCCCATGTATAGAGACACTGTAAAACTTTAGTATATCTTCTCAGTCATCCAGCCAGATGCACACAGTGGTGCACGCATATGGAGTTTATTTGCAGTGCCAAGAGGATCTGGCACATCCATCCGGAAAGAAGCTGAAGTCTCTCTGCAGACACGAATGATGTTTTGTCTTAAAAGTTAGGACTCTAACTGGGTATGCTTGGTGTACACCTTTAATCCCAGCTCTCAGGAGGCAGAGGTAGAAGGATTGACATGAGTTTGAGGCCAGCCTGAGACTACGTAGTGAATTCCAGGTCAGCCTGGGCTAGAGCGAGACCCTACCTCAAAAAAAATTATGACTCTACAATTCACACATATATACATATTTATGTATATATATATATCTCTGCACATATACAATATAGATGCACAAATACTCCTACTTCAGCCAAAATTAAGTGCTGAGATTACAGACATATTTACATCTTGCTTGGTTAATGCATTTTGTTTATTTTAATCCAACCTCATTTTCTCTTACTTTGGATAGAAAGCCCCAGAACATGCCAGATTAGGGTTACCTCAGGTAGTGCCAGTAGTCCAGAATGTCTACAGTGAAGCAATGACTTCCAAACTTGTTTGACAGGGATTAGCATCATCTCGTCATATTTGGTCAACTTCTAAACCTAGGCCATTCCCCAAATGAAGGCGGTGACAATCTCAGGGCAGGGACACAGGCACCTGTAGTTCAGGAAGCTGCCCAGGTGACTCCAATGTGCAGACAGGTAGAACTCACGGCACTGACATCATTGTTACTCCATGACCTTCGCCATTCTGGAAAAACTTTCTTGAAGGCGAGACTGTCCTGAGTCAGTTGTAGGGACATATGTTCCTTCCCTGATCACTGGGATATTAAATGGCATATACCATATTATGATAGCCCACGTGAGAGCCCACTGGCTTTAACTCCAAGGATCTTCTGGAAATGGAAAAAAAAAAAAAAAGGAAACTTGCAGATTTTTTTTTGTTTTTTTTGTTTTTCGAGGTAGGGTCTTGCTCTAGTTGAGGCTGACCTGGAATTCACTCTGTAGTCTCAGAGTGGCCTTGAACTCACGGCAATCCACCTACCTCTGCCTCCCGAGTGCTGGGATTAAAGGCGTGCGCCACCACGTCTGGCAAACTTGCAGAATTTTAAGATGAGGCATTGTGATGCTTAATCTTGATTGTCAACTTGACTAGGTTTAGAATCACCATGGAAACACACTTCTGTGTGTCTCTGGAGAGGTTGAACTGAGGAGGGAAGATCCTCTCGGAATGCAGGGGGCACTGCCCTCTGGGTTGGGGTCCTGGTCTGAATCCCAAGGGGAAAGTGAGCTGAGCACCACAGTCATCTCTCTGCTTCCTGACCTCAGAAGCAATGCGTCCAGCCACCTCACCTTCTCAATGTCTTCTCCACCGCTGTGGACTGTGTCCTCTCAAACAGTCGAAATAACCTTTTTTTTTCTTTTAAAAATGCTTCTTCTCGGGTATTTGGTCATAGAAACAAGAAAATAAATGAACACAAACACAATGTAGGTTTCTGTGCTTGGGGAACAGCCTTCCTCGTCGCAGAGTACAACATGGTGTTTGAGAAGTTATCACCACTTTCTGTCCCCCTCCAATGAGAGGGTATTGGACATAACACCCTCCCATACTATTGGACATTTTGTATTTTCTGTTTTCCACAACCTCTTTTTATTTATTCTTCCAGGTTTTGATGTCTCAGCACCTCTTTCAGCCTTGGACTTGAAAAATCTTCTGTATAGAAATAAAGGTGAAGCTTGGTGCACCCCAATAACCCCAGTATTTGGGAGGTGGATTCAGGAAGGTTGGAAGTTCAAGACCAGCCTTAGCTATCTAGTGAATTTGAGGCAAACATGGGCTAAATATAACACTGCCAAAAAAAGAAAGAAGGAAGAAAGGAAGGAAGGAAGAAAAAAGAAAGGAAGAAAGAAAGAAGGAAAGAAAAGGATGGTCCTTGCTCTAATTTTAGATCCTAAGCAATTCCATGCTTCAGGCATTTGCTAAATGCCTACCTGTTTTCTGCTCCTCTACCTTGGCTGGGGGATGACAGAGAAGTGGGGTCCAGGATTGTTCCCCTAGTTGTAGGGACACATAGGAGAGGAAGAAGTCTCAGAGATTGTTCATAAAGATTCTTGTTAGAACAAATGTTTACACGATGATGTTAACCAGTAGAAGGGTAAGCCATGAACTTTTATGTTTAATATATGACATTTTTATGAACTCTCTCCAGATGGTTTGTTGGGAGACTGAAAACGGATATATAAATGGTAGCAGGGGTTGTTTCTTAGATGGGGTGACGGAAAACTCCTCCCCACCCCAACTTTTTACAAGGAACGCAGAGAATTTCTAATTTTAAAACAAAAAAGAAGGTCCATTTTTTATTAATTGTTTTTTGAAGTGAACATAACTTCAAGACTTTACTGTCTTGCTAATGAAACAGATGAAGCTAAAAACTGGGTCACATGTCCCTTGAGGGGTGCGTCTGTGTCTCAGCAGCTACTTTCTCTTAGATCTGCATTTGGACTCGGTCTACTCTACCCTCAGCATAATCTTCATTCTACTTTTGGTGAATTTTCCAGAAAACTGTCTTATTTGTTCGTCATAACCACTCTGCTCCAGTCCTGATGCCTTCCTGGCCAAATGGAAAACACGTAGACTGTGTCATTTGGGTTTGGTGTTTGTCACACTTACAGAAAGTTGGGGTGGGCTTTCGGACCATCCAACATCTTTGGTGGGAATACTGTTGGCATAAGGAATTTCTCGCTCACTCTCTTCAAGGTAGGGTCTCCCTCTGGCCCAGGCTGACCTGGAATTCACTAAGTAGTTTCAGGATGGCTTCAAACTCACATCGATCCTCCTTCCTCTGCCTCCCAAGTCCTGAGATCAAAGGTGTGTGACACCACACCTGGCTAAGGTTCTTCTCTTAAAGCAGCGTGTCCCAAACTGATGCTCCAAGCCTCTCTGTGATGGTTAGCATGGATGACTACCTAGGAGACACGCTTCTGGGTGTGCCAGTGAGAGTTTCTAGATTGGGTTAAGATGGGGAGACATCATGGGTGCCACGATTCCATGGATTGAATTCAAAGGACAAAGTGAGCTGAGCGCAGCACTTTCTGCTTCCTGAATGTGGATGCAATGGGATCAGGTGCTTCATGCCTTTCTTATCATGATGGGCCGCATCCCCTGGGATAAGTAAGCTCTTCTTCCCTTAAATGGTTTCCTTAAATGTGCATTTATGTGGGGCGTGTGTGTGTGCATGTGTGAGCATGTTTGTTCATATGAGCATGTGTGTGTGAGCATTGAAAGGCCCGAAGTCAACATTGGGTGTCTTTTTTATTTGCTTTTCGCCTTATTTATTTATTTATTTGAGATGGGGCCTCTCACTGAATGTGGAGCTCACCGATTTGGTTAGCCTAGCTAGCCAGCAAGTTCTAGAGATCCTCCTCTCTCTGCCTCCACAGGTCTACAGCACGGAGCCTGGCTTTTATCAGGGTGTTGGGATCTAAACTGAAGTCCTCATGCTTGTGTGGCAAGCACTTTACTGACTGAGCCATCTCTCCTGCTCCCTTGAGATGCTTTGGGCAGGTGTGTTGCAGCAATAAAAAAAAAAAAAGGAATGGATCCACTCTCTGTTTAGGAAGATGGCTAGAGAATGATCCATCTATCAAGGCGCCGGGAGGCACTGAGAAGTGAAATCTGCATGCCCTGAAAGACACCCATGCTTGGAACAAATGCTTTCTCTCCATTTGCTTCACATCTGTCTTATATGCATTGCCTGCCTGTCACATGACAATAAATGCTCCATAACAGTCAGGTCAATGAATTCAATGCATAGAGGCAGGGCTTGGGCTGTCTCAAAAAATCTGCTTGCTCCTCTAAATGATTATGTCAAATAAAATTATTAACAAAGAGATTAACACAGATTAAATCCATAGTCAAAGGACAGTAGATGAGAACCATCTGTTGAGTTTATACTCAGAGAACAACAGAGCAATGATTCACAGACTGGGTTAGACTTCCGCATGCTATTTCCTTGTGTGTGAATGTGCATGTGGTTGTGTGAGAGGTGGAGCCTACTTGAAGGTGTTTAGGTCATTGTGGCATGGCTTTGTTGGGGATTATGGGATGTCAGTCTCCTGGTCCCTCTCTCTTCACTTCCTGGTTCTTCTGAGCATGTTCTTTCACATGTTCTCCATCATGACACATTGCCTCATATTTAAAAGCAACAGGGCCATCAGATTTGTGGTCTGAGACCTCTGAAACTGTGAGCCAGAACAAACCATGCTTTCCTTTTCTTTCGATTATCTCGGGGTTTTGATTTTGTTATAATAACAGAAATCTGATTATCATGACAGGATCATCTTTCAGACAATATCAATGTCACATGCCCTAAATTAAATTCACATCTGTCACCAAATGTATTCCTCTTTTGTTTCTAGCTTTCTGTTGTGGTCAGCTTTCTAGTTGCTGCACAGAAAGAACCCAAGCAAAAGCAGCTTGTGGAGGAAAGGGTTTATTAGGTTCACAGACTTGAGGGGAGACTCTATCCTGGCAGGGAAAATGATGGCATGAGCAGAGGGGTGGACATCACCTCTACCACAGCACTGCCAATAGCAGCAGGAAGGTGTGCCAAACACTGGCAAGGGGAAGTTGGCTTATAACCCCCATAAGCCCGCCCCCAACAACACAGCTCCAGCGAGGTTGTAAAACCCAACTTCACTGAGGATCAGTCAATCAGAACACATTCATTTGTTTGTGGGGGACACCTGGATCAAACCATGACACTTTCCTTTCTTATGGGCCACAGTTCAAACAGAGCAGCCATTTGGCCTTCAATGCTTTAACCATCCTACCTGTGAGATGTCTGCTGAATTCATTTATTTTTTTTAAATTGTATTAATTTTCAAGGAGAGAGAGAGAGAGAGAGAGAGAGAGAGAGGGGGGGGGAGGATATGGGTGTGCCAGGGCCTCTTGCCACTGCAAACAAATTCCAGATAACATGTGCCACTTTGTGCATCTGGTTGTATGTAGGTATAAGGGAATCAAACCCAGGCTGTCAGGCTTTGCAAACAAGTGACCTTAACCACTGAGCAATCTCTCCAGCCCTTCCTTCCTTCCTTCCTTCCTTCCTTCCTTCCTTCCTTCCTTCCTTCCTTCCTTCCTTTTCTTTCTTCACTTGTGTGTTCTTTTGTCTCTTAATTTCTTTCTCTTGGACAAGTGTGTTATGTTTTTAACTGTTCCATCCTTCTATTCTTTCTCACCGATCACTCCTTTTCTTCCAAAATGATCTTTCTGATACAAATGGGATTATGTCAATTTGGCTAAAGAACATGCAGGCCTCCGAGCCCTTACCTTTAGGAATCACCTCTCTGTCTCATCCTGCTTCCCTGTGCCTTTCCTCTCCTTCCATACAGGTCTCCACCCACCAGAAATATTTTCTCTACCCAAAGCAAAGCACAGCTTGAACCAGTTCCCTACTTTTGCATCTGATGTTTATGTGTACATGTGTGTGTGTGCATATGTGCATGCGTGCGTGCGTGTGTGTGTGTGTGTGTGTGAGAGAGAGAGAGAGAGAGAGAGAGAGAGAGAGAGAGAGAGAGAGAGTGAGTTCCTGATGTGGAGTTCTCCTGTCCAGGCCCCAGACACCTTCATCAAAGCAATGAGTATATTCACAGCCTAACTCACCCTTCCTAGCAAGCACCACACAAGGGCCCTTTACACGCTTCAGTTGAAGCTACATTTTCAGGGGCCATTTCTATGGCTTCTTATATGCTTCAGTTGGAGTCAGCTCAGGATGATTTTTTTTTTGCATGATGATTTTTTTTGCGCGTCTCTCTGTCCTCTACAATGTCAACTCCTACACAAGGTGAGATGTGGGTTCTCTTCATTTTTGTAAAATCTCATCCTAGTATAGAATCTGGCATTTGATTAAGTAAATCCTCAATATATGTTGAATGAATGAATTTATAGGGTCTTCATTCTTCCATTAAAAATTTTTGTTCCCTCCCTAAAGACTTCGTTTTATTAATAACTTGTTCACTTAGGTCAAATAATTAGTAGTGTATTCTTATTTCCTTCTCCCATTTGTAGAGAGATGACAACTTCCTTGCTGAGAGAGAGAGAAAGAGAGAGAGAGAAGGGATACGGCTGGCTTCACTGTCTCGTTCCTGGGTCAGTCCTCTGCAGTGAGCAAGGACTGGGTAGACCATATGACCTTACCGGGGTTCCCTCTGGGCCAGGCTGACCTGACCTCAGGTACCCTCTGTTCCCAGGTCGGTGATCATGGTCATTACCTCACAGGAGCGTCTTCCATCTGCCCAGTTTTCCTGTGACTGGGGTATGGGTTTAATCATGGCTTTCTTTTGTGTGGAGACACATATTAGAAACCCATCTGTTTCCAGGTCTAAGCTTCAGATCCCAATCGGCTTTACTCAGAAATAAAGCAGATATTCTGAACTCCATCTGTCTGACTCTGAATCTCTTAATTGATCCCAATGTGAAGATGGATGGGTGGAGGCTGGGGAGATAACCGAGCCTGGGACAATATTTCTTTGTTTTTCTAAAGCTCTAATAATTATTCTGTTATTTCAGAAGTAAGA
This sequence comes from Zapus hudsonius, assembly GCA_004024765.1. NCBI lineage: Eukaryota > Metazoa > Chordata > Mammalia > Rodentia > Dipodidae > Zapus > Zapus hudsonius. The sequence continues at coordinate 8,114 of PVHP010043607.1, forward strand.
TATTAGGATTTGCTTGAGTCCTAGCCATCAGAAGGACTCTTAACCCACATATGATTGTAGAGAAAAGCTCTGTTTTATAGGGCAAAGGCATGTGCTTAGGGCCCAAATCTATATCTGTTCAATGACTTTTCCTGTTTAAATGAAAGAAGAAAGAGGTGTGTGGATATCAAGTCATAGTTTAAACTCATCTCCCCTGAGGCAAGAGGGTAGAAATGCATTTCCCATCTTCTTCTGATGGGCAAAGACCAAAAGTTTAATGAGATTCTGCTGGATCAGGTATGGGAACCAGTCATCTTATAGACCGAGTAGGAGTATATTTGATAAAGATAATCTACGCAGGTAATTGGAAGCATCTAGTTAAGTACATATGAATTTGGCCTTTGACCCAGTAATTTTGTTTCTGGGAATTTATACTAGAGCTATGCTAGTGTGTGGAAAGTGACATTGTATGCAGAGTGTTCACTGTCACATCATTCACACTGGCACAATTAGAAATACTCTAATCGTCCAACAGTTGGCAAACTTATTAAATAAATGTGGGAATAGTCTTAGTTGAAATTCTTTTTGATAATTTTTTGACTAAAGAAAAATGAAGAGATTTCTTATAAGCCAATAAAGATATCCAGATATGATATTAGTAGAAGTCATCAAAGCACACAACATTGAGTGAGTGTGTGTGCAGATATTGATAAACAAAGAATGAGAAAAAAGATGTGTTCAGCTGGGTATGGTGACACCTACCAGTAATCCCAGCATTTGGGAGAATGAAACAGAGATTGTTATGGGTTTGAGGCTAGCCTGCACTACATATGGAGTTCCAGGAGAGCCGGGGACACAGAGTGAAGCCCTGGGTCAAACAAAGAAACAAGCAAGCAATTGAACAAACAAATAAACACAGCCATTCTATTTTTAGATTTTTTTTTGAGGCAAAATCTCACTTTAACCTGACCCAGGCTGACCTGAAACTTGCTTTATAGCCCATGCTAACCTTGAACTCATGGAGATCCTCCTACCTCAGCCTCCCAGGGGCTGGGATTACTGGTATGAGTCACCGTGCCCACCCACTCAGCTCTTTGAATACTTTTCTCTAAAAAGACATAATAGAAGCTGGTAACTTTGTTTTTCTCTGGGAAGGAACAACAGATGGCTGGAGGGGTGAGGTTATGTGGGGATTTTGCTGTATTTGTACAGTTTGAACTTTAAACAACGTGCATGTTTAAAGTAAAAGGCATACACAAAAATATACACACTGACTTGTGTTTTTACCAAAAGGAAACATTTACTGGGAGGAAATACAGCCTGAGTTTCCTTGGGCAATAATCTCAAAAGATGACCCAGGAGGTCTGAATGCCAGGAGACAAGTTAAAAAGCAGAGCCGAGGTGTCCCAGTGGTCAGCGCGCAGGCTTTTGCCTTTAGCTCTGGGTCTTTCTGTGTGACTGTGGGTGAGTGACCTCTTTAAATTTCAATTTCCTCTTCAAATGGGGGAGAATATTAGTATCCAACTCATGGGATTGTCGTCAGGATAAAAGGAAAGAAGGTCTGCTTGGCCTATGTAAAGCCATGTCCCCATGTGGCTCTGCCTTAGTTTCTAGTCTTCTTGGAAGAATGTTCAAGGAGAAGTTTTGTGAGAAGCAATTCAAGTGTTTACTGGAGTATCTTCCAAAAATTCATTGGGGTGATTTATGCACAGGAAACAGCTAAACGTAATGACTGCTTCATGGCCTTGGGGCTGGAGGTGTAGCCCAGTGCCAGTCTGCCTGTCTCGAAGACATTGGTCCTGTGTTGGATCCTCAGCCTGGCACAAGCAAAGCAGGAACGCTCCTTGGCCTGTAACTTTCAACCCCTCACTGTCAGTAGAGAACAGCTATCCTGGAAAATCTCTTTAATCCATGTTTGCTTCTCAGCAGAACTTGTCATGTTCGCTTGCCATGCTTTCCTTTAGCTAATCTTTATTTTCTGCCAGGATTCTCTTCGTTGCAAATAGAAACCTCCTCGCTGTTCAGACGTAACAGTATCCTTCCTCTCATCTGTGGATTAAGACCAGCACACTGAGGCCATGGGGAAATGGCAAGTGAACCGAGTCAGAATTTTACAAGTGGCAGTGTGGGTGGACAGTCGTAGGAAAGGAGGGAGAAAAGGCTGTAAAACTCTCTTATAAATAATTTTTAGTACCCGTTAGACATCTCAGAAACTTATAATACTGCCTGGCCCATAAGAAGCACTTAATAAATCACAGACACTGGTGTTCATAGTAACCACTGCTCCTATAACCCGATGGCAATAATGACAGCTGACATTTACTGAGATTCTACTACATGCCTGTCACCTGCAGGTCTATCTAACTCCCCAATGCCACCATGCTGCAGGCCCATCTGTACCCTCACTCTACAGAGGAGGAAACACAGGGAGATTCAGCAGGTAGGTGGAGATACCAGAGTGTGGAGCGCGACAGTCAGGACGTGAAGCCAAGCACCCTGGCTTAGTTTCCAGCTCGGGCCTTCGATTTTAATGTGCTTAGCAGGGACTTGGCCAATCCACGCCTTGTGTATTGAATGTTTTCAAAAGGTTTTATTCTGTGAGCTTTCAGATCCCTTAGTTGTCCCAAGTGAGCTATGGAAGGGAACAATAACCACACATTGGCACTGCCAGGCTCTTGGGAAGGCAATTGCTGTTAGTGTTGCCTGAACTCCTCGGATGCCAGAGATTTCCGGTAAGGGACCAGAGAAAGGCCTCTTCCAATAAGAGTGTGATGAATGTAGGCTAGGGAGATGCACAGTGGTAAAGTCCTTGCTGGGTAAGTGTGAGGATCTGAGTTGGGATCTCTAGGTTTTATTCCTGGCCAGGCAGTGTGCACTTGGAATTGCATTACTGGGCAAGTGAAAACGCGGAGTCCCTGGCTAGCTAGTCTAGAGGAATCCATGAACTCTAGGCTCAGCAAGAGACCCCGTTTCAAAGAATAAGGGGATGAGGGATAGAGGAAGACACTGGATGTCAACCTCTGGCCCCCACAGGCATGTGCACACATGTGTCCTTCCACACACATGTACCCACGCATACCTGAACAGGTGCGCACATGTTCATATATGTACACACACTGCATACACATACACATGCAAAACGCTTTCAGTGGCCTACCTACTAAGGAATATTATGCCAACCAGATAAATGGAATGGCCGTATGCAGTCTGGTCATTCTGAAGGATGTACTGGAATGTTCATTGCATAGCTGCTAGAGCAATGGGCAGAGTGTTCTCACCAATATCAATGGGGGAAACTCTATCCTCCAATTCATATGCTGCTGGTGTTTTGAAGTCAAGTCTTTGGGAGATACTTAGAATTAGATTCGAACACAAGCGTGGGCCTTCTCGTGGCATTTGGCACTGGATGAATGGATATCAAAGTGTGGTACATTTACACTATGGAATTCTACTCAGCTGAAAGGAAAAATTACATATTAAAATTTAAAGAAAAATGGATGGACTTGGAGCAGATCATTCTTAGCCACCCCACACAAGAACAGAGAGTCAAATACCACATATTCTCCCTCATATGTGGTTCCTAACCAGGTCAAGCCCAAATGTTAAGAAAAAACCTGTCAGTGAACTGAGAGACTGTAAAGGGGGATGGAAAGAATGGGGAAGGGGGAGAAATGGGAGGGTGGGGGACTTACACAATAAACTAAACTAATAATGAATCGACACCATAAAATCCTTACTTTCATGCAGGAAGCTCCTGAGGAAGCTGTGGGCATCACCTGGTATAAGGGGCCATGAATAGATCAGGAGGAGGCCTCACACAAAGAAAAATTGCTCAGGCCTGCATCTCCCTGTCCCAGTTATTGGTTCCTTCCCACACTGAGCTGTTGATCTAAGAAACCCACGAGGGCCCCAAAATGAGAGACTTCTGTCAAAGCTCGTGAATACCTGCCCCAGGCCCAAGGTAAGAAGACCCTATTGCTAAAGAATTCACAAAGTGTCATCAAACAACACCAAGAGATCCTGCTAGATCCAGAATGGTAACCAGCTCCCAGATGGTAGCATGTGTGTAGCATTGGAAGGTGTTGCATTAGCTGCCAGGGGAAATTGGTCAATGATATTTGGAGAAAGCAGAGACCACTGATATACAATATAGACAGTTGTCACAAGAATGCTGAGCACACGGCTGTATGGAAGAGACCAGCAAGTTGAGAAGTGATCATCTGTGCAATAGTGACACTAAACTGAGGAGGGTAATCAATGGCTTACTGATTGACTAAGAGATCTTCTCAGTGACAAGGAACCCTTAACTGGAACTGGGATCCAAGGCAAAATCCTATGGGGACCAAGAACACAGGCTCCTAGAAGAAATTCTGACCACTAGAGAGCTACAGAGAGAGGCTACACCCATTAGAATCTTGCCAAAAAAGCAATGTTTGTCTCATTTAACCTATGCTGATCTAACTCTCCAATGGAGATTCTATTTGCATTTTTCAGAAGGCAGTGAGAGAGCTGGGGAAAACCCAATTCTACCAGCAAGACATGGGATGATGGCTTTCATCCTGGCAAGAGATGAACCACCCCTGGTCTATCACACAGGGCCCAAATGAAACCCATAAGAAAGTGACGAGACAAACAGGAGACCAATCACCATAGCAAGTCAGATAACCCATGAAAGGTCAGTGGAGACAGATACCAATGATACCCAACACAACCCAAATCAGAAGTCCAGAGACACTTAAGATCTCACAATAAAGCAGACTTAAAACTCACCCACCATGACTCAGGGAACAGAACGGAAGAGGGGGCGAAAAATTGTAAGCGCCATGGTGGAGGAGAATATCCAGAGATATCACCTCCTTCAGCAACAACACACAAAGGGGGAATTAAAAAAGAAAACCTGGCTCCCTCTGGTGCAGTTCATAACCCCTAACCTATGGACAGATCCATTATCCACACTGAGGAGGGACCCCAATGGGTGGGGGACAGAGAAGAGGGAAATGGGGACACCTTCACAAGATTTACTTATACAATGTATATAATTATTCATAATAAAGATATTAATTTTAAAAAGAGAGAGCTCCACCAGGTGCCAAGAACATACTGGTGCTATGCTCTTAGACTGCCGGCCTTCAAAACCTGAGCCAAATAAACTTTTACTCTATAAATTATGTATCTCAGGTACTTTGTTATAGCAGCAGAGAAAGAACTGAGACACTGTTTCAGGCAGACGATGTGGACAATAGCTTGGGGGTGGCCTTCAAGAGCCTGTTGGGGTGGTTGTCAGGAAACGAGCAGAGTCCTCTTAAAGAAGTCAATTGTTGGCTCTGCAGACCAGTGGGGAGCTAGTGGGGTCCTTGGGGCACCTGCAGGGCAGGGAGAGCTGAGGGAGCTGTCAGCAGAGGAGGAGGTGCAAGTCCCTAGAGCAGCAGCCAAGAGCAGGATGCTGAGTCACCCCAGCTTGGCCTCTTCAGCAAGCCAGCAGTGAGGACTCAGGCAGGAGACTCGGCAAGGAGAGGGCATGACCCAGGCCTCCTGGTCACTGCACTGAAGACAGCGGGCTCTCTCCACACATAGAGAAAAGTGGACACAGAGTTAGACAGTCCAGGAAGCTGAGCACTTACAGGAAGGCATGGGGGTCACTCCAGAGTCACTGCTGTATCCTCTGAGACATTGTTCTTCCCATTACAACCTTCAATACAATAGTGAGCATTAGAATTTTAGGGGAAACTATGGGAAAAAATAAAATGTGTATTGTGCTTTATTGATCTCAGCAATAAAGCAGACCTAAGGGCTGGAGAGGTGGCTCAGCGGTTATGGCACTTGCCTCCAGTGCCTAAGGCCCTGGGTTCAATTCCCCAGGACCCACATAAGCCAGACAGACCCACAAGGTGGTGGCCGTGGTGTTCTCTCTCTCTCTCTCTCTCTCTCTCTGTATCTCTCTGCTTGAAAATGAGTAAATAAAATATTTTTTTAAAAAAGCAGACTTAAAACTCACCCACCATGACTCAGGGAACTGATCAGAAGAGGGGACAGAAAGAATGTAAGAGCCATGGAGGAGGCAAATATCCAGAGACATGACCCCCCTCAGCAACAATACACAAAGGGGGAAGAAAAAAAAAAAGAAAACCTGGCTTCCTCTGGTGCAGTTCATACCCACTAACCTGTGGACAGATCCAGTATCTGCATTGAGGAAGGACCCCAGTGGGTAGGAGACAGAGAGGAGGGAAACAGGGACACCGTCACAAGATTTGATCTTTGATCATACAATGTATATACTTATTCATAATAAAGATATATTAAAAACAAAAGATAACTAAGTCAGATCTTTAAAAAATGTGTAGTGTGTGTGTGCATGTGTGTGTG
>PVHP010043608.1:0-14438 GCA_004024765.1 Zapus hudsonius
AAAGTAATATTAATTTTTTTAAAAAGTACCTGAGTCTATGGGGGACATACATTTATATTCAAACCCCACAAGGGTTTTCATGGATCCCACACCCACACTGGGGCTGCAGGGGAGCTCTCTGTTAGCAGGACCATGGTGGCAGCTGTGTGAGGCAGGGTGGGGGTTGGCCCAGGCTCAGTTCTGCTCTTTCCTCAGCTCTTTGGAGCCTGGAAGATCTTGTCATTTTAGAACCGATATCTCCCTCCAGGTGATGGTGATGACTTTCAGTGTCCATGTTCCTGTATTTACACCTCACACTTTGATATTGTATTGCACTGAAGTAGTTCCCAGGCAAAAAGCTGCCCCCAAGCTACACAGTCAGGGAGCTGCCCAGCTTTGTAACTGGATGGGTATATTTCCTCTGAGGCAGGTCAAGGACTCCCCCACTGTGCATGCCACCCACACTCAGCTCACCAGTACAGCTGTAAAATACGAGAGAATTTGTTACCTCACACCACATGACTCCCAGGTCATGCCCCATGTATCCTGCTGAGCTTTGGCCTTAGTTTCCCCCAGCTGGCTCCTCATCTTCTTCCTTGCCTGCTGGTTCCAGAACCTTCATTGGTGAAGACCTTGACTCTCCTCTACCAGCTGGAGCCAACCATTACTGGGCTCAGCCTCAACCATGTAGCCAGCTGGAGCCAAGTGCCAGCCTAGCCTGGTATCTTCCAGTATTAGTCACAGACTCCCACAGAGAGTGTAGCTTGGCTGGCTCAAGGGGCATTTCAGGACTGCTTCTCAGGATCTGGGTTTTGTTTTCAACTCTCTTCCCCATTGGCTGAGGAGTATGGAAGATCAACTTCTCTGACCCTGGGTTTATTTAAAGTGAGATGCCTCCCTGACTCCCTAGAATGTTCTGAGAGTCTCAGAGCTTAAGACAAGTGACCACAGACAAAGGGAAGGAGGCCACAGTGGCTCACTTGATCATTTACCAAATGCTGGCTGAGCCCCTGCTGTATCAGAACATACTTTCCCCAAGCAGCTCTGAGACTCATGGAGAAACAGGGGAACATGAACCAGAATCCTGATCACCAACATAGCCTACAGTCAGAAGTCTAAAAGAGCCGAGACTTCTCGTCCCATGTGACATTTCAGCTGAACAAAACTCAGAGAGCTCTCTCACAAGCGAATCTGTAATTTGTTAGGCTCTCCTCCCTCACTTCCCATGCAACCTGTCCTCTTCAGGGGATGGAAATATCCACCTCCATGGGGAACCCGTTTTGTAATGCAAACATCTTAGACAGTGAGGTAGCACCCTCCTCTCTTTGGGACAGGAGCTAGCTTCCTAAATTCATGACTCCAATGGTGCCAGCCAGGCCACGCCTGGCCCATGGCTGCAGGCAGGGCTGTGTGTGAACAACAGAAGGAAGTTTAGATCCAGGAGAGTCACCCTGTGGTGAGTCACTGTGGTGTGTGTGGAGTATGGCCCTGGAGTAGAATAAAAATAACACAAACCACAAACTACTTCCCATCAAGAAACTTGTTGCACAAATTACTCCCAAGGCCTTAGGGGCTTGATGGAGGTGGCTTTTCTAGCCTTTAATTCCTCCCACTCCCACCCACATCTTTTTCCTACACTGAGCAATTGAGGCCAAAGTGTAGATGCTTTAGGAAACTTTTCCTTCCAGTCTGGCAGGATTAAACAAGGTGCCTGTTTATCGGCTTCCACATGGCCATGGCCACGGCCATGTTTGCTTTGGCCCACACTGTTTTATTTTATTTTATCTTATTTTATTTTTCAGTTTTCATCCAGACCTCCACAGGAACATCTAGGCTTCTGGCTCCTCTTGGTGAAGCCAGTGACCTGCACGGGCAGGCTGCCTTCTGCAGGATCTGATCTGTAGGGAGCTACCTGAGGTTGGGTCCCTTCCTATCTTACCCTCAACCAGGTCTACCTTCTTCAATGGCTGGGAACATTGAACATTGGCTTTTCTATCTGCACTTTATCCCTGGTCCATGCAGTAGGCAATGAGGCCTGGACACTCCTGGTTTACAGCATAAAGGAATCCTATTTAAGCTAGCCAAACTCACACTACAAGTTCTCACTACACCATGGCAGTAAGGTGACCTGAGCCATTGGGCAGAACTACTGCTTTTGCCTGGTTCCTGTGTGGTTGCCAACCGTGTGTTGTTGGTGATGCCAAGACCTACAGTGGGTCTTTCTAAAACCCAGAAGCCCCCACCAGCCAGTGTTCTTACTGGAGAAGAGGCTGAGAGGAGAGTCATGAAGAGAAGAGCCAAGATGAGGAACGGGACCTGCAGCTGACTGGATTCAGAGATCACTGAACCAAATCCACAATATCAGCATTCATGTGGAGTGGTTCCTCTCACCACCTCCCCAGGCACTGTGCATGCCCTCCCCTGAGAGCAGGGCTTTCCGTGGGCTGCAGGGATGGGCTGGGGGAGGGGAATACATTGCCTCTGGAACTGGCAGAAAACTTGCAAGGGTGGGCTGTGCAGTGAGGGGCGGGGCATTTCATCTCAGCTCAGATGCACCTGGGACAACACTACCTTCATGTTGGCTTCACACAATCAAGCCAAACAACAGGACCCTTTACCCCTGAGCTGCCCTTCCCATAGCTGGGCACATGTGTGTGCTTTGTGGATGTGAGCATGGTCATCCCCACCCTGTCCTGACCCCATGCTTTGAAACCTGTTTCCTTGGTTGACAAATTGGGATGACAATACAAATCTAGTGGGACCCATGAAAAAAAATGAAGGAATGACTGTGGTTATAGGTCCCTTGTTCATCTGTCATTGTCTGCTGAGTTCCCTATGGATCCTCCCTGATATGACTGTGATGGCTCCTCTCTTGTCAGGATCTCATCCATAGGCCTACAGTTGGTTGGTAAGGTTAGATGGGCCACAGCTCTCTCGGTGTATCCTGAAAAACACAAACACATTTGGCTTATCCTGAGGTGGTTGAATGGCTGTGGCTATGGGTCCCCTGCCCATCCCGTCCTTCTCTACAGGGTTCCATATGGATCCTCCACAATATGACTGTGGTGGCTCATCTCTTGCCGTGGTCTCATCTTTTGGCCTGCTGTTGGGTGGTAGGGTTATATGGGCCACAGCTCACTCGCTATATCCTGAAAAATACAAATACAATCTCCATTGGAGAGTTAGAACAGTATAGGTTAACAAATATAGACCATTCTGGATTGCCTAGTTTCTATTTTTAGTAGCCTCTCAACACAGGATAGGCCATTTAGACAGAAACCAGGGATTTTCGACACAAGGACCTCTAAGCTCGCAACATTAAAGCAGCCTTATTACTCACCCACCACGACTCAGGGAACTGAGCAGAAGAGGGGGCGGAAAGATTGTGAGAGCTGTGGTGGGGGAGACTGTCCGGAGGCATGACACCCATCAGTAACAACACACTTGGGCCAGGAAGACCGGGATGAGTACTAAGATATACAGGATCCCTTGCCACAAGGACTAATACAGACAGCCCACGGAGGAGGATATACAACTGATCAGAGATGGGAGGGGGGAGTGGGGAATTCGGGATAACAACGCATGGTTTGCCCACTAAATAATGTAACTCATTATGGATAATAAATATTAAAAAAAAATGAAGGACCAGCTGGCCCAAGTCCCCGTGGAGGGAAGAGGATCAATCCCAGGGCAGGATTCTACCATCTGGAATGTGCCCCTGGGCCACTCAAACCCTGGACAGAGGGGCTGAGGAGGACCCAGTGGAGGCAGAGAACAGAATGAAGGAGGAGAGTGAAGTGAGTCAGCCTGCACAGGACACGTGCAGACACTTGTCTGCTCCATAATGACTTTCTATCTTTAGAAGGCAGTTCTCCGTTTGTGACCTGATCTGTAAATACATGCTTCACAGAAATAGACAGAGCCATCCTGGGTAGCTGGAGGAGGGGTGGGGACAGGGGACAGGCAGAGCACCACAGCCTGGGCTTCCCTATTCTATGGGAGAGCTGGCCTTGAGTGAAGAGCTTTGGGAAGGTTGGCTGGGGTGGGAGGCTCACAGGATAGTAGCCAAGGTTTGTCCCTCTCTGAGGCTATTTTGAAGCTATCTATGTCCAAGCTGTTTGCTAGGTTTTGTCAGAATTATAGTCAGCATGGCCAAGAGATAAGGGAAAGGGATGAGCTCATCAATAGTGACCCAGCAGGAGGCTGGGGAAGAAGGTACCTGGCCCAGGTGAGTACCTTTCCCAGATATGTGCTGTGCTGGGCAGGTAACACAGGTGCATCAGCTCTTAAACACAATTCCCTCTGCCACCACATGTCCCTGTTTGACACCCGAGGGAGGTGACCCAGATGTTGTGGATAAATAAGTGGATAGGATTAGAACTGGAGGCCCTTTTGTCTGGCCCAGAACATTGACTGGGTGTGTCCAGCAACCCAGTAGCTTCTTGTTCCTGGGGGCCACATCTCTTATCTGATGGAGGAAGTCCTTCCTTCACAGTGGGCACCCTTCTGGTGGTTGACTATAAAGATGCCCCGAGAAGACATAGTCCCATAGTCCCTTTTTCTACTTGCTGCCCTCGATCTTCACTCATAATCCACCCTAATTCATTCATAATCCTTCACTGACATTGGATCCAAGTTTCAGCAGCCTTTCAATGTGAGCTGTGGACCAGTAGCTCTCCAGGAATCCTTGAGGCCTTCAGTGCCAAGTTGGGAATGCCGAGGCATCCAGCCCTGTGCACTGAGCAACTACTGTGTTCCTTGACTACCAAGATCATATGCTGTAAGATAATCCAATAAATTCCTTTTAATATATTTACTGTCAATAATTAGATACATCGTATGAGCAAGTCTTGTGATGGTATCCCCATCTCCCTTGTCCCTGTCTCCAAACTGCTGGGTGCCCTCCTCAGTGGGCTTGCTGGACACATCCATGGGAGAGGGGGTTATGGATTGTAGGAGAGGCAGCCAGTTTTTTTTTTTTTGTATGTGTGTGTGTGTGTGTGTGTGTGCGCGCGCGCACGCGTGGGTCCACTGTTACTGAGGGTTCAATGACTCTGGATATTCTCCCCCATTTTCTGTCCCTCTTCCGCTCAAATCCCTGAGTCCTAGTGGGTAAAGTACAAACTCATTCTATTAGTTCTGCTTCTCTGGAGAAGCTTGACTCATACATTCTCCCCACTCATCTCACACTCCATCCAAACCACTGTACCTCCAGTCCTGGAGTGCTCAGGACCATGAATGGGATGGGTGTGGAGCGTTTAGGGAAGTGGGGGGGGGTCTGCTGGTCTATCAGGGGATGGGCCCTTTCTGCATATATACCCGCTCTTCCTGCATTCTTGTCCTTTCCCCCTTCTGGGTCTCTCTCAATATCACAGGACCTCTCCAGCCTCAATTGTCCCATTTTGAGCCTAATGGGCACTACTTTAGGGTCCTACTTCACAATTCCTCAGACATCTGAAGTTACTAGACACTTCCATAGATCCTTTACGGGCTGGGAGTTTCCTGCCTCAGGCACCTTGGCTGTCTGTTCCTGGAGGGGGCCCATAGAGTGGAGACCCCAGGAGAAATCCCTGCAAAGAAATGGGAGCATTGATATGCAAATTCACCTGGTCTCTGGGTGAAAATTCAGAACCTCAGAGCACAGATTGGTCCAGCAGTGACGGGTTCATGACCACACCTCAGGCTTTCTCCATTCCCTCACCTCTATTCTCACTGTCTGTCCTAGCATAGCTTCCCACAGAAACTATTTGCATCCACATCCTTGTATCAGGATCTGCTTTCAGGGGGATCCCAGGCTGAATGATGCCCCTGAAGCTGGCAAGGCCCTAGAAACTGGGAATGTCTTACCTTCATTGAAAAGAACACTTTGCAGGTATAATTAAAAGTTTCACTATGGGAAGATTTCTCAGCATTACCTTCATGGGTTTAGGATAATCTCAAAGACCTTTATAAAAGGAAGGCATGAGGGTCAATGTTAGAGAGAAGCATAAACCAGAGGTTTAAGGATGTGCGTTGATGGAGGGAAGACCCCTGAGCCAAGGAATTGGAACAGATTTCAGAAGCTAGGAAGGGCTTCACTCTTCAGAAAGGGTCAGGAACTTAGCACATCCATTGTAGCTCACCAGACCCATGTTGAAATGGCTGGACTTTAAGACTGATCCAGATGGCCCACAGAGGAGGATATCTAGCTGACTGGGGATGGGGAAGGGGGGCAATGAGGAATTGGAGATAACAACTCATTGTTGGCCCACTAAACAATGTAACTCATTATGGACAATAAAAAAATAAAATAAAATTTAAGAAAGATAGTAATTTAAGGGGAGGGGAAAAAAGATAGTAATTTAAGTCACTGGGCATGTGACTCATAAGAAAAGAGAAAGCAAGGGTGGGTGGGGGGGCGGGCACACTGGGGAAAGAGCCTCAGTGGTAGAGCTGGGCCAGCCTGCTTGAGTGTCCTGCCTTTGCCAGGATCTGGGAGGCTCTGGGCGAGCGACATGAACTCTGAAGCTGTTGATTTTCTGGCCTGGGTTTGCTGATGCTAGACCTTTAAGGCTACTTAAGAGGCACCTCAGCAGCAGGTGAGTGGTTCTAAGAAGCCAGGCCGAATTATTTTTCATTTCCCTGAAATACCAACAACATTTTATAATCTGTGGGAAGAAGACACGGTCTTGTTGTCACAAGAGAAATGTATCATTTGAATCTATAGGCTTTGGTGGACTTTTCTCATTTTAATTGACTGATTTTTATTCTTGGTCCCCCCCCCCACACACACACATACCTAAAGGATTTGGGACTTATTTTCTGTAATATGTGTGTTATGCAAAAGTTAGTGAAGGGAAAAGCCTTTGGCACTGAGGAGCCCAGAGGCAGCCAGAAGGTAGGATTGTAGCCAATATGTCTGACGCAGGCCCTTGAACTTCCAAGTAACCTAGACAAAAAGGACAGGGTAATTGCAAGACTCAGTGTTCACAAGATAGAACCATCAGAGTGGGAAGCTGTAACCCATCAGTCTGAGGGGAGGGTTTTCAGGGGCAAAGTAGGAAGGGAAGCCACTCCAAAAGTGGTGAGTCCGGGGTCACAGCTGGCAATTCAGAGAGACTGGCTGGGAAGATGAAGTGACCATCCAGGCAGAGAGCAGCAGGAGCCATGCCTGGTGGGGAGTGTGTGTGTACATATGCACGTGTGTGCAGTGACTCAGCAGGGCCTGCTCAGTAGAAGGGTAGGGTGAGGCTGGGGGGTGAGACTCCCATGAAGACCAGTAACCCTTGGCTGCCAAGCCCAGGAGCTGGAACAAAGAGCTTAACTCTTATCTTAGATCAACTTGCGGTGTTCCAGCATCTTCATCTCTGAATCAAGCCCATCTGGGCCCTGGTGCTCTGGAAGATTCTGTATCACCAGGATAGAGGAAACAACACAGGACATGGTAGCTTCTGGGGTTCTAGCCATTGCTTCTACCTTCCTCTGTTGGTCCAGCCCAGCCTGGCCAGCTTCTCTTGGAAGTCTGGCAACATTGTTGTTTGTGCCTTCTTCCGCAATACTTGACAAACCTTGCTCCTGGATGCAAGGGGGGATGGACAAAGCAGTGTTTTAATGGAGTATCGAATCTTCAGCAAATATTCCTTCACTGGATAGGAAGAAAGGAGGGATATTGTATGACCACCTCTGCTGTGCTAGAAGGTGCTGTCGCTCTCCACACCATGGACCCCCGAGCTCTCAGTCTACTCTGGATGTTGACAGCAACTCCCTGACCAACAGCTAAGAGGTACAAACTCCCTCTGGCTGGGAGAGGATCCCGCTGCACATGGATAGCATTTTCTCAGACAATTAACCAGTGAGGACACCTGACAATCAGGGGTCAGTCTATCACAGTTCATACTCTGAAACTCATCAGAACCCCCTCCTGCTTCAGGTCCTGGCAGACCATGGGCTGCAAATGTAATGTCTGCAAACCCTTGGACCAGCCCTCCTTGTTGGCCCCTGGACTCTGACTTGATGATCATAGGAAGTCAGGACTGCCAGACTGAATGTCATAATAGGTAAGACCTCAAGGGCTGTTCAGACCCCTTGTCCAGGGATGAAGGCCAGATGCCTGAAGTTGAGAGAGCTTAGCTATGGAAGGCATGTGTAAGGGTGATCGCATGTGTGAGCAGGGAAAGGGCTTTCAGCCACAAACTCCCCAGAACCTTTCAACTCCTTCATGTTCCCTGTCTACCCCATCAGCAGCCCATCTTTAGAATTCCACCCATCTTGACCTTGGTGGAGGCCTTGGTGCCCCTCTACCCCCAGGAGAGCCTTGGAGATGTGGGGGATACACACGGCAGCCTTTGTGTGTGATTCCCAGTGTGGTCTTTGGGTCCTACCTCACTCAGTCCCAGCTGATACCCAAGCCCAAGCCTGTGTGGATGTCCCATGTGTCCCTCTGGTTTCTGAGGTTTATGGAACACAGACTTGGGGACCCTTGGTCTAAGCTACCTCTATTCCTTCCATCATAAGCCAAGCAGGATGGCCAGTGAGGTAGCACTCCCCCACCCCATGGGAGAGAAATGTCACCAACCCGGTGTCGCCCGCCCTCACACCTCATGTAGCCTCTGACATGTCTCCTTCTTCCAGGCTTGGAATGCCGGCTCATGGCAGGGTGATCAAGGGCCTGGAAGGGGCCAGACAACAAGCAGAGGGTGTTCGCTCTGAGTGACAGGCACTGAGGAGGAATGAAAAATTGCTTTGGAAAAAATACATTTGTGTCTTCCTTATTTATTTATGTGTTTATCATTTATCATTTATATTCTGTCTACCCTTAGAAAGGATTTGAGAAGTCATACAATATTAAAAGGAACATAAAAGAAACAGTAAAAAAAACTTCACAAAATAAAGATGATTTTAAAGAAGCAGAAATGTGTGCCCAGCTCTTTGGTTGAAGTTGTTACTGCCTCAGAGCTATTAATTTAGCTTCGAGGTACCTGGAGGTAACACAGGAAGCGAAAGTTACCCAGATGACACAGTTGGGGGTGGAAGAGACTGCTTTCTCTCAGGGTCCCCATCACTCTGGCCTGGCTGGCGCTATCCACTCCTGCACCTGCCTCTTGGGCCCAGTGACTTACAGCAGAGGATGGAACAAAGCTGCTTGCTCTAAAGAAGACGTGACCTGCTCAGTCCAGCACTTCTCAATTGTCATGATAGGCCTTGGGGACACAGGCCCCAGAGAATGTGAAGCTGCCCGTAGTTTACAGACTGAAGCTTGAGGACTTCTCTGTCCTGTCAAGATGACTGAGAACAGCCTGGAGACCATCAAGGAGGCAGCAACCAGAGGCAGGCAGAGCTCCGAGTGGAGCAGGTGATGGCCACAATCTGAATGGCTCTGAGCTAGGTGACCAGACATGAGGGGTGGACATGTGGGTACAGCCTCTGGGGCTGACTCCTCCTCCCAGGGGCCTGTATGAGTTTGTCTCAGGGGCACTGTGGGAAGAGCCAGCTCCCAACAACATGCTCATCATGTGATAAGGCGGTGGGAATGGATGCCTTGGGTGACTCTGATAGATGGAGGAGGAAGAGGAAGGGGTGAGGATTTGCTGAAAGAAGAAGCCATAGGCAAGCAAGGGGCAGGCAGGGAGATATGACAGTTTATATTTAAATGTCACACAAAGGTGACATGTTGCAGATTTGGTCAACACCAACAAATAATGCTGTTGAGAGCTGGAAAAACTTAGGATATGGAAGCAGCTAAGAGAGAGATAGGTCCCTGGTGTGCGCCCTTATAGGGGACATTGGGGCACGGCCCCCTTCGTCTCTATCTCTCTGCATCCTACTGCTACAAGACGAGCAGCTTGGTTCCATCACGAGCCTCCACCATGATGTTCTTCCTCACCATGGCACCCAAGCCACAGCTCACACAACTATAGACTAAAACGTCAGAACCAAGGGGCCAAAATGAACCTTTCCTCCTTCGACTGGGTGTCTAACTGGCTGATTCATAACCCCCTACTACCCCATGGACTAATCCACTACACCCACTGAAGAGGGCCCCCAGTGGGCTGGGGACAGGGAGAAGGGAATTGAGGGTACCATCATAAGATTTACTCAATGTATCCAATAAAGGATAATAAAGATATTAAGAAAAGGAATATAACTGACTGACGGCACAGACAGCATCCTTGGATACTCAGGGTTCTGCCTTAGACTCAGCAGGGCTTGTTACAGCAAGGATGTTGGCCCTCCTCTGTGGCTCTGGAGGAGCCCGAGAATGTGCATTTCGGGGGGGTTGCTGATGCTGCTGGTGTAGGCACAGCATGGTGAGGGTCCTTAGAGAGAGGGTGTGTGTGGACACTGGGCACTGTGCCTTAAAAGGGTATAAGTGTAAAACACAAACACACATACACACACACAGAGGAGGGTGGAGGGAGAGAGAGAATAAAAAGCTGATGTAGCCTGATATGCCGGTTACTGCAAGTGTGGCTTTGTTGCTAACTAAAGTGTGATGTTAATCATTGAGTCTCCTCTCCTCCAAGGCTCAGTGTCCTGCACAGTGGCCCTCTTTCAGGATCAACTGAATGGATCATTGCAAAAGAAAGGTCTCCAAGCCTGGCTGAGCAGTGCCTTCAGATGCAAGTGTGTCTCCTTCTCACACCTTCTTGTTGGAATGGGATCCTGAATTTTTAAATTGCTTAGACAGTAAAAGGAAAAAAGAAATACAAGAATTTACCCAATGAGGGGAAATTCCTGCTGGTTTTCCTATAAAGGTTGTATGTTCCCGTGGAGAGCTGTGCTCTCCAGAATAGCAGCCAAACAGGCAAGGTTGGGGAAATGCTGAGGAATAAATAAGGTCAGAAACTCTGGGCACCAAAATGCACTCTGGAGGCTCATCTTAAAGCAACTGGCTTGTGGAACCCCACACAGATGTTTCCAGAAGCCAAAGCCACCTTTTAGCAGCTCATGGGATGGTACATGACCTTGAGTGTGGGGCCTACTCTCAACAGCCTGTTAACACCAGATCCTGTGCCTCAGGTCCTGCCCACATGTGCAACGGGAATCAAAAAGAAGTCTGAGGTTGACTTCACCCAGTAAGCATCTGCGGTGCCCGATCTGGCGGGATTATTGCAATAATGATGATTTTACTGGCAACACATGGCCTATGATAACTGTAGCTTATAATTTTGATTATTGCCGATTCTCCATCCTAAATCCACTGTAAATGATGCTTATCCACTGTGTGGTAGAGGAGATCTCGCTGTTAGCTGAGGACAGGTCATCTCACACTGCCCAGCTTGCCTTGTTATAACACAGTGGGTAATTTTGTTCACTTGTGAGATCGATGGGAAAACCCCATGTAGAAACTCATATGAGGATATTCAGGGTAACCCTGGGTGCCCAAACAGAGAGGAAAGGCAGACATACAGCTGAGGGCCACATGCACCCAGGTTTGTTCATCTCGTTGGTTCCATATGCATGTGTATATATTCTTTCTTAGTTAAAAGTTTTTCAGCTCTGACTATAAGCCAGGCACTGAGCTAAGGGCTTCCTTGAATTGCCTCACTTAATGTTCTATGTCAAGTGTTACCCTCATCCTCTTCTTCTGGCCTGGAAAGAAGTCAAGGACCCACAGTAGACTGTGGAGATCCCAGGTTCATACCCATGCCCCACCTCTCCATCACCTTTAGGGTCCCGCACTCCCTGGCTGGTCATATACTGGGTTCCTGCCAGGGACTTTTACTCACCAAGGCCAAGTTGTCTGCTAGGTGTAGAGCACAGCTAGGTGGCTGATGTGCTTCCTTCCCCAGCTCCTGGCCACACTCCCCCCAGCTCTGTCTGCAGCCAGTGCTCCAATCCCAGTTTATGAAGACGCATGGACTTGATTAGGCTCAGACTGAGCTCCAATTCATCATCATCTTCACACCTTTCAGAAAGCCCCATGTGCACTGAGACAAGTGGACTTGGTGTAGGCAGCACTGTTCTGATTAGAAACAACAGGCCAGGCTTAGAATCGATCCAGGCATTGGCGTTCAGCTCCTTCCCACGCTTCCCAGCAGAGCTTCGGAATGCAGGATGACCAGGCTGTAATGATGATGGAAGACCCAACCTTCACACTAAGCTGGGGAGAGTCTAGGGTCTTAAGGATTAGTGGGATGCTACCTGCAGAGCTCTTCCCCATCTCTGGTGTATGGGACAAGGGAAGCACCCAGCAAACAGTGGAAGCAGTCTAGCATCTGTCTATTGACCTGTGGCCAGGAGGATGGCAGTCAGGCATAGACGTGGCCACAGCCTGGCTCATTGGTAGTGGTCTCCTTTCAATAGGAGAGGCCTCAGACAGTGACAGGGCACAGATGGGCCTATGAGGAAAGCAGTTTTCCTCCAATGTCTGCTACAGACACACCTTGGCCCTTTGTCTCAGTGTGCATGTGCAATCTGCCCTAGTCACTCAACACTCAACACACACCTCAGTTATGAGATTGGTTGTCATAATATATCAGTGAAAGCAAACTATTTTACTTAATAATAAAGTGAAAGAGTAGTTAGGCTGGCTATTTTATTACAGCATGTCTTTATGATTTTTTTATCATTAATAGTAACTGAAATGTCATAGATGTATATTTGAATCAACCTTATACGTGAATCACTTCATGGCTAGGATTCATTCTGACAATTACATTGCTAAGGGACACTTTCACTTTGTGAACATCAGAGAATACTTGCACAAACTAAGACGGATGGTGGCAACAGGTGACAAAGTCATATGCAGCCACCATTGTCCATGGGGTCCATCGCTGACCATTAATAGTTATGCTATGTGTGTCTATGTTCACAGGGTTCTGCACTTCCAGGCATTCTTTGGGAGGGATAGGGGTGTGATGGTTTAGGCAGGCAAGCTCCATAAACACCCTCCCCTTGAGTGGGAGGTGTCTAACTAGAGCTAAAACCTTGGCGCTAAAACTGATTGGTCAGATATGAACCAACCACCTGTCTCCCTACCCACCTAGGGAAGCAAATACTCACTGGCCAGATAATCCTCTCTCTCTCTTCCTCACATGGCAGGCCAGCAGAAGGACCTCTGAAATTGCAGAGCTTGGGTAAGGCCCAAGGGATACTTTCCTATACGAAAGATATATATCCCAAGTCTCGGGGTTCTTTCCTATATGAACCTTTCCTCTTCATGATGGGAGCCCTCTGAAATCTTTCCTTCTGTTTGTTTGACTGACCAGCACAGATTTGGCTAAAACATCTCCATGTTTTCTCCCCACATTGGTGGCTGGAGAACTCTGTAACTCCCCATGTTCCCTTAAATAATAAAGCTTTGTAGACAAGTATCCAGGTACTCAAATTTTGAGGTTCATTGGTATTTTTGAGCTGGGCATTATCTAAATTCTAACCCCCAGCTCAGTCCTTACAGGGAGGGTCTTGGAATATACTCTCTGCTTATGGGGGGATTTCTTTTGCACTATGTTAACAAAGTTTACTGACACAGAGTTAATGGGAAAATAAATATGCATCTCATGGTGGCTGTAGCTCCTCCAACTGACCTCTCTTGTGTCTTCTACCCACACTGAGTTTCAGGGATCATAATCTGCACGCATGTGTTTCACTGAACACTGGAATCTTTGCATCTCTTTTAATGGGTACTTTCCTCTGTCTAAATACTCTTTCTTGTGGCCTTCGTAGAGGGGTTTCCCACTTGGTCTTCTCTGTGGAGCCCTCACTGATGTCAAAGGTCTGTTTCTAGACCTAAAACCACTGTGCTTGTACTCTGGAATTTAATGCTCCACAGTCCTTGTGGAGTGACTTCTGTCCTTTTGTTCAATTGGTCTCTGGATTGCCCAAAGACCAGGAGTTTAATTTTTTGAGTCATTGAACTTCCTCCATTCCCCATAGGGTCAGCGCTCACAAAATGTGACTGAGTATGTGGATAATGATACCCCATACAGATATGAGCACTGGATTTATTCTGACATTTCTCTCAATACTTAAGTAAGATCTTCACAAGGATCTTGGAATACTTTTAAAAAGTTAAAAATAGGATTGCCCACAGGTTGATGCAGAAGGTGAATAGCATTTGAAAGCAAACAATGGAAGTCTGGGACAATGGCATTGCACCATAGCACAGCATGCAGTGAACTGGAAATAGCTGGACCTCGTTTAGCGTCAGAAGGACCTGGGTGGGTGTGCAGGAAGCAGGATCCCAGGAGCCATCTTACAAGTCTGTTCACAGGAAGGAAGGAAAGGAAAGGAATCCCCTATTAATTCTAAGAAAGAGAATAGCATTTTGCCCCAATAACTTCTGGCATGGAAATTATTAAATATTTTTGAATTTTAAAATCTTTAAGCCAAAGGATATTAGAGTTGTTTTAGCATTTTTGAGTGATATTGTTAACCTTTTCCTTCCTAGCCCCATGAAAGAGCAATCCTGGCTCCCAACCCTTGCCTATACCATCTGGTTGACAGCCAAAGCCTCCTGCCCAGATATAACAATTACT